>JJRW01S0027414.1:10200-21233 GCA_001188405.1 Loxosceles reclusa
GCTATACGAACGTTGTTAAATACTACGTTCTGCTGTTGGGGTCGATTTCATGACGACTTGGGAACCGAACAGCGTGGCGCAATTGGATAGCGCGCGAGTTACGTTGAAACTCGAGGACGCGGGTTCGAGCCCCAGCCGGCTGTTCATGTTTTTCTTCCTCACACAGAACATTGTCGATCTGACATTATGAGAAAGCAGTTGGCTTCCCAAAGGCTTAATGACGTTTCGCAAAAAGCGTAAAGACATCAGTTACTTCCTCGAAATATTGCCATAGAGTTGAGAGTTGGTTGGTTGGTGCTGGTTTAATGACACAAAATCTGAAAGGCCATTCTGTGCCAAACAAAGGATAAACTAAGATGGCGAAACAAAATACATTCTAAAAAAAAACGAGCACAAAAAACAGATGACTGACAGTACAATGAAAACTGCAAAACAGGATGATGAGACCAATTCATCACATAAAGGTAAAATTCAAATAAATACTAATAAATAGATGATGTGAAAATAATGTGAAGTTTCAAAACAGTAGAATTAAAAAGCTTAAAACGCAGAGATGTAAAAATAGGACAGGAAACGAAGATGTGGTGAATGGACAAAACTGAATGGGAGGCAGAACATAGGTAGGTAGCTCGTCCCCACGCAAAAGAGAAGTCATGTGTCAAGCGGGGCATACACAGACGACCCGCGGAAGACTTCGCGGCACGGTCTATAGCCTCGTTCCCAGGAATACCGACGTTACCTGGAATCCAGCAAAACGGTTATCAAAGCCACGATGACACAATTCACGCAGAGTAACAAGAATGTGAGACAACGCAGGATGAATGAGATGCTGCATAGAAACGAGAGCCTCCGAAGCACTGAGTGAGTTGGAGTAAACATAGGTCCGGAACAGAGAGCAGCATCGAATGTGTACCAACACCAAGGAGATAGAATGCAGCTCGGAAGTGTAAATCGAAGCTTGAGCAGGAAGACTGTCGGTAAGTCGGGAAGTACCGCAGCACACCATAGCGGACCCAACGTGCCCGTCAGATTTAGACCCATCCGTGAAGATGGGCACATGTTGGGAATACGACGCTCTATGTGCAAGGTAGTACTGCACATATTGAGCGTGAAGGGTGCTACATTTGGCAAACCGACACAGGTCGAAATATACCGATCGCTGAAACTGCTCCCAAGGGGCAAGAGAAAACACGACACTGCGCAATGTCAGGAGGAGATAAACCAAGCTCACTCAGTAAATGTCGCATCCGAAGTCCGAAATTACGAAAGCAAGACGGCCGTGCATGAAAAGGACGTGTAAGGCTTGGATCAAAGACTCGGCTCCAGAAAGGATGTGCACGTTGAGACCGCAACTTCAGAAGTTAACGAAGACTCAGCATCTGGCAACGGAGTTCGAGCGATGGTTCTTGTGCCGCGACGTACAAGCGCCGTACAGGAGATGTCCGGAAAGCTCCAGTGCACAAACGCAGTGCCTGGTGAGCTACCGGAACGAGTACCTGTAAACGAGACGGGCAGAACCATATACAGCGCAAATATAATTTAGCTTTGAGTGGATGAGCGACCGATACAGGCGCAAAAGAGAGGCACGGTCAGCATCCCAAGAGGTGGACGACAAGTACCTGAATGCTGGTGAGCGCCTTCGTACATTTTACTTTCAAATGACGAATATGCACTACGAAAGCGAAAGATCGGTCGAAGATGAAACCGAGGAAACAGGTTTCTGGAACGACCGGAACCATAACGGATTCTAAACGAAGACTCGGAACCGGATGCAAGACCCGTCTGTGACAGAAATGCATGCAGACTCTGTTGTCCGGCGAAAAGCGAAACCCATTAACATCCGCCCAGTGAAGCAACCGGTGAAAGCTGAGCTGTAATCGACGCTCGAGAAGTCTCATATCCACAGAGTTGTAAGAAATCTGCAAGTCGTCAACGTACATCGAGCACTGGATTCCAGGAGGAAGTGTGGATACAATGCTATTCAGTTTGATGATGAATAAGGTGACGCTTAAAATAGCGCCCTGGGGGACGCCTTCCTGAGGAAAGTGGCGGGACTGTGTCGTGCCAACACACGAACCTGGAAAATGCGATCCGACCGGAAAAATCTCTGGACAACCACCGGCATGTTTCCCCAGAGCCCCATAGCATGGAGGTCACGAAGAATACCATAACACCAAGTGCGATCGTAGGCTTTCTCCAGTTCAAAGAAAATCGACACCAGATGTGCTCGACGAACGGACGCCTCCCGGATAGACGTCTCCAAGGTGAGTAAGTTGTTTGTAGTAGAGCGAAGCCGCCGAAAACCGCTCTGGAACAGGAACAAAACACAACGAGATTCGAGGAAATACACTAAACGTGCATTGACCATCCGTTCCAGAAACTAACATATGCACTTGTCAGCAAAATTGGTCTGTAATTCGAAGGCGAAGTGAAATCTTTCCCAGGTTTCGGAAAAGGCAGCACACTAGCATGTCCCCATGCGGACGGAAACTCCTGCTGTAGCTAAATGCGGTTAAACAACCGCAGCAAAACATGCAGAGAATGAGAAAGTAAGTGTCGCAATATAGCTTAGTCCACTGTATCGGGTCCAAGCGAAGTATCATGAGAACGTGATAGAGCTGCCTGCAGCTCAAGAAACGTGAACGGAGAATTGTATCCCACCGATGAAAAGGGCCGGAAGGAAATCTAAATACGTTCTGCAGAGGACTTCACCGGCTGGAAAGATGTGCTGTAAGTGGAACTAGGAGTAACCTATGAAAAAAATTCAGCTAAGACATTCGCAATCGTTGGAATATCTGACACGGTTCCACCATCCGTGATCAAACAGGATATTGAGTGGAACATGTAGCGACCACATAAGCGATGAATCTTATTCCAAACAACCTTCGAACTAGTGGAAGGCATGACGCTGGAGACAAACTTCAGCCCCAACTCCCGTTGGCTGCGACGGCGGACCTTACGGGCATACGCCCTAGCCCGCTGGGAACGTGCCATATTACTCGGAGTCGGGTATCTGCGGAAAATGACCCACGCCTTCTGAGCTTTCTGCGCTGCAGAACAGTCGTAGGTTCGCGAAGGTTAGGTGATCTAGGTAAGCGTGTAGAAGTGCGTGGTATAGAACACGCAGCTGCTTCGATAATGCAAGTAGTCACCTAGGCCACTGCTTGATCGATGGACGGAGTGTCAAGTAAGTCGTCCGTCAACACAGCAAAAGTGGCAAATCGATCCCAATCAGCACAGTCCACTTTCCACCTCGACAAGCTGGAAAACTCGCTGCCAGCAGTTGTCACTTCCCATGGGGTCCGAAAAAACAGACCACGACCACAAAGGGTACTGTGACGGATAGCAAAAGGACAGATCCGGAGCAGTGAATGTCCGCGTTGGGGCATGAAATACGTAATCTCACCAGTATTCCGCAGGGACAAGTCGAGATATGTGAGCAAACGCTCGACTACTCGACCCCTGCTATTGGTACAGGCGCTGCCACCCAAAGAATGCTATCACCATTAAAATCCTCAAGCACCAGAAACGGTTGCCAAAGCTGAAAAACCAGGTCGTCCAAAGAGGAAAAGACCACTCGGTCTCCCGGTGGCAGATACACAGAATAAACCGTGAGCGTATGGCCGACAAAAATGCGTACAGCAACAGTCTGTAAAGGCGTCGGAAGCCTCAGAGTTGTGGACTGCACGTGGTGGGAGACGAGAAGAGCAACGCCTCCCCGAGACTCAGACGAGTCGTCGTCCCCACGATAAATACCATAGTGACGCACCTGTACTTGAGCTGTCGGACGCATCATGGTTTCCTGCAGAGCAACACACACAGTAGAATGGGTGTGGAGCAACTGTTTCAATCATCGACGTTTGCACGCAAATCACCACAGTTCCATTGTAAAAGTGTAGGGGGCATAGGGAGTTACGGAGGTAGCGGGGGCGGCTTAGCTTTTGGACCCTCTCGTTTTGCAGAGGGTTTTGGTACAGCAGCAAGAAGAGAGGATGTATCCATACAATTTTTATCCTCGTATGTAGAAAGCTCACTAAAAGAATTTGATAATTTAATGCTACCGTGAGTAACTGCACCGGAGTCGAGCTTTTTGAGGGCTTCTTAGACCCAGTGTGCTTGACCTTGGTGGACTTAGGTGCAGGAGTGAAAGTTGGATTAGATGAAGGCGTCCGAGACGCAGAATCCTTCGTGGAAGGTTTCTGGCGCCCAGAGGTTGATGGAGGGACACTGGAAGCTGTAAAATCCGGCAACACAAACGACAGGGGAAAGCTGAAAGACGTTTGTGCCTCTTGCGACTTGATGCCTCGAGTAACCGCCGCATACGATCCGCGGGGTGGAGCGGGCGACACGGAATTTTATGCCTCTGTGTGGGAGAGTTGTTGCGGCACCTTCACTTTTTGGATATTCTTCTCTTCTTGCCTTGGCAGTTAACGCAGCAAGTAATGGAAGTGCACTCATTCTCATGAGCAGGGCGGCCGCAACGTAGGCAAGTCGCAGCTCCACGGCAGGAGTTCTGCCATGACCAAAACGCTGGCATTGAAATAGCGCAGCGGATTGGGAACATACGGCCGAACGGAGCAGGAGAGGTTACCAGCGGTGATGGAAGATGGTAACGCTGGTTTGTTAAACGTTAAGATAACATGCTTGGTCGATATAGTCTGTCCATCTCTACGCATACGGTTACTGATACGGCGTACTGCCGTAACTCCCTGTGCGGAGAGCTCTTGAAGAAGTTCCTCCTCGAAGACATTCAGATGATCAAATTCCGAGATCACTCCTCGGGAGGAGTTCAGAAATCCATGGGGGGTTACTGTGATCGGCAGGTTGGGGAAAGTAGAGCAGTTAAAGAGAGAACGAGACAGTTGAGAAGAAGCAGTTTCGACAAGCAAATCACCCGATTTAAGTTTTTTTAACGGATTTTGGTGTACCGGCTAAACAGTAAAGTCCCTTCGAAATAACGAAAGGAGAGAGCTTCGCAAAAGCAGTAACTGATGAAGGAATGATTAAAAAACATGGTGCGGGAGCAACATTGGATGAAGGTGAAGGAACGGTGCATTCGGTTCGGGCCCTCTTGGAGGACCCGTTCGAAGAAATTAAAAGTTTTGTCTCCATATATTCGGCTCCCGGCGGACCTACCCACCACCGTTCTCAACAAGGGGACGTACACGCACGCCAGGGCTGACTAGGAGCTATAACATCACAGGCGAGCCAAACGGGAAGACTAATCCCGACGACCCGGCCGAACAGTTGACCCTAGCCGGGTGGAACGCAGAGGAACCCACCGTCTAGCCTCTTGCCTCAGTCCGGGCCACGACTGAGTCTCCTGTCTAGCATGAAACAGGGGACAAAGCAGTATATTGAAGACAGTACCTCGTCCCTCAACTGCCAGAATCACCCTTAGTAGCGACACGGGTCGCCGCACTCGGCAAATGTGCAGCCACGCTGAGGGTGAAGATATAAACCCTCGAAACATAGGGAATAGCTGCGTGGACCACTATCCCTGTAAAATAAAGCAAAAGAGAAGCAAACTGCTAACACAAGAGACGGGGAAAATTGGTACAAAAAACGGTAACAGAAGGCAAACAGAGGCACGAAACAGAAGGAAACCAACGTCTTCACGAAGACATCACAGAAACAAAACTGGCAGACAAAGGAAGAACAAAACTAACACATGTGGCTCAGACACCTCGGGGACGCCACGACATTCTCCGTACTTACCAAAAAGGTAAGCCCCTGAGAGATAATACTATTAGCAGATTAGGGTTAGGAAACATTACAAGTTGCTCTTGCTGTGAATTTAAAAACAATAAAGCACATTTCTGGTTTCTATGAAGCTTTAATACCAACAAATTTGTACAAGTGATAGGACATTTCATATGACGAATTTACGTTTGGGAATTTACGGTTAAACTACAATTTCTTTAGTAAAGAAAAAATAACCTTTATAATACGGTAGTTAAATGTTTTTTAAGAGAAATGTTTAACAGTGCAGTCTTGTTTTGAGAAAATACAGCTCTTTCACTGCTTTAGGAAATAAACGGTTATAGTCCTTTATTTTTACTGCCGGAAATATAACGGCACTGTGAATTTGTGGTTATGTGACAGTTTCCTTAGAAAACGGAAAAATAATCTTTAAACGAATTTGTTTAATCATGTTTTTTAGCAGAAAGCTTGAACAGGTTGGGGAAAATGTCGATAATCAGTGAGGAAACTCAGAGTGGGTTGTTCTTATGGGAGGCCAAGGAAGATGCATTCTATGAAACTTCAAGCTATAATCCTAGATTGGGAGGAAACATGGATCCCAGTATTGTATGGGCATCATTACACTTTAGGAACTATTTTCTTTTATGCAGATGAAGAATGTAATGGATAAAATAGGGATGGCTCGTGGTCATAATTTGTGATTTCAAGTGACTGTTTACATCGGAACTAAAACCACTTAAAATATTAAAGTTCCCAACACACTTTCTAATCAGATAACCTGATAAGTTTGCACAAAGCCATTTTTTTGTGTGTGTGCGATCGAAACACACGCTGTAAGAGTTTGCACGATTGCCCAGACTGGCGGCGCATGAGTTTGGACAGAATCAACATCAAAATCAATAGATTGCACACAACGTGCATTGGAAAACAATCATCTCCTCTCTTAAGGCTAAATGCCTTGCAGCAGCGTTTTCAACTCATTTCGTAACCAGTCTAAACAAATATAACTGCAGACAAAATCTAATAAATAAAAACAAATTATTCCATAATATCCAAAGTATAATCTAACTGAACGTTAGCGCGAATTAGCAATACTCAGCTATATGAAAGAAAACAGAAAACGAGCCTTCAAAGAGCTTTCTTTATTTATGACTAAAATAGAGAAATCAGCTATTTCTTTCAAAAACAAAAGTGCTTGTCTTGGCACATAAACGTACAAAACAGTCAATTAAAATTTCTAAAAATAAACCTTCTAAACACAACATAAGGAAAAATAAGTACCAAGTTGTCAAAGTCAAAATGCAGTTCAACTATTTCAAGTACTTAATTTATTACGAAAAAAATCAATAGACTAAACTTGTGCATATAAATAAATAGATAACTTAGATGAACCACGTTTAATTGCACAATAATAAATGGATGATCGGTAACTAGCTTCAACAGAACATACGTCTATCCTTTTCAGACCGTACGGCCACGTCGAACGCTCGATGGACGACATGATGCTGGACACAAATTTGACTCCAAGTTCTCCCAAACGACTCCCGTTGGCCGCGACGGCGAAGCTCACGGAAATACACCCTAGCCCACTGGAAACGTGCCATATTACCCGGAGTCGGGTATCTGCGGAAAATGTCCCACGCCTTCTTCTGCGCCTTTCGGGATGCAGAACAGTCGTGGTTCCACCAAGGTTTAGGTGAATGTGTAAGTGTGTCGAGGTTCGTGGTACAGAAGACGCAGCTTCTTGCAGAATACACGTAGTCACTTGGTCCACTGCGGCATCGATGGTCAGAATGTCAACCAAGTGATCCTGCAACACAGCTAACGTGACAAAACTATCCCAATTAGCACAATCCACTTTCCACCGCGGCAAGCTGGAAAACTCGCCGCCAGGAGTGGTCGAAGATTACAAAATGAGAAAGTGGTCACTCCCCATAGAGTCCAAAAGAACGGACCACGACGACAGGGGGTACTGTGACGGAGAGCAAAAGGACAGATCCAAAGCAGTGAATGACTGCGTTGGGGCATGGATAAACGTAACCTCACCAGTATTCAGCAGAGACAACTCGAGATTTGTGAGAAAGCGCTCGACAATTCGACCCTTGCAATTGGTATAGGGGCTCCCCCAAAGAGTGCTGTGACCGTTAAAATCTCCAAGCAGCAGGAACGGTTGTGGAAGCTGGCACACCAAATCGTCCAAAGTAAAAAAAGCCACTCGGTCTCCCGGTGGCACATATACAGAACACACCGTGAGCGTATGGCCACAAAAAGACGTACAGCAACAGCCGGCAAAGGCGTTAGAGCTATGGATGGCATGTGGTGGGAGACGAAAAGAGCAACGCCTCTCCGAGACCCAGACGAGTCGTCGTCCGCACGATAAATACCATAGTGACGCACCTGTACCTGAGCTGTCGGACGCTTCATGGTATCCTCCAGAGCAACACACACAGGAGAATGTGTGAACAACAACAGATTCAGATCATCCACGTTGGCACGTAAACCACGACAGTCCCATTGTAGAAGGGTAGTAGGCATAAATAATTCAATAGAGTGCGGTTGCAGCTTAGCTTTTGGACCCTCGTTTTGCGGAGGGTTTTGGTAGAGCAGCAGGAAAGAAGAGGCTGTATCCATACAGTCCTCCTCCTCACATGTCGAGAGCTCACTGAAAGAAGTCGATAATTTTAAACCACTATGGAGAACCGCTCCATAATCGAGTTCCTTCTGGAGATTCTTCGAGCCCTTGGGTTTCATTTTGGTGGATTTCGGTGCAGAAGCGGTGGGAGGAGGCTTCGGTGGAGTTGAGGTTTCCGCCGTAGAAGCCTTGGTGGAAGGTTTCTTACGCCCAGATGATGACTGAGGGACACTGGATTGTGGAAAAGCCGGTAACACAAACGACGGGGAAAGCCAAGCGTTGTTTGGACTGCGGCCGACTTGTAGCTTCGAGTAACCGCCGCTTAAAATCCGCGGGGTGGGGTAGGAAACACGAGTTTTTTGGCGGCAGCATACGATAGATGTTGGGTAACCTTCACTTACTGAATGTTCTTCTCTTCCTTCCACTTAGGCACGAACGAGAATATGCAGGGTGGTCACCCTAGCAATTAAGGCAGAAAGTTTGCGAAGGACAATGATCTTCGTCGCGGGCAAGTCGCAACTCCACGGCAGGAGGTCTGTCCATGACCAAACCGCTGGCATTTTAAACAGCGCAGCGGATTGGTGACGTACGGCCGAATGGAACAAGCGAGGTAACAAGCTTTGAAGGACGTGGATAAAACAGGCTTGTCGAAAATCAAGATGATATGCTTCGTCGACACAGTCCGGCCATCTCCACGCATACAAGTACGGCGAAGTACCGTAACACCTTGTCCGGAGAGCTCATCAAGCAGTTCTTCCTCGGAGACGTTCAGAAGATCAGCTTCTGAGATCACTCCTCGGGATGAATTGTGAGATCCATGGGGAGTTACAGAGATCGGCAGGTTTCCGAAAGTTGTGCACTTCAGAAGCGTGCGAGACCGTTGAACCGAAGCAGTTTCGAGAAGCTGATCTCACAAGCATAGTTTTTCACTGAGGTAGGATAACCTACAATAGCGTTAATACCCTTCGGAATAACGAAAGGGGACAACTTAGACAATCCACAATCATTCGAATGGATGCGAAGAAAAGTAGGTGCACGAGAGTCAGAACGAGGTTGCGATGAGGCGGAGCATTTGGTTCGGACCCTCTTAGAAAACCCGTTCGCAGAAGGAGGTAAATGTTGTGTTTGCATATAAAAAAAATATTCGGCTCCTGGCAGCCTTACCCACCACGGAGTACAACAAGGGAACGTGCACGCACGCCAGGGCTAACCAGGAGTTATACCAACGCAGCAGAGCCAAACGGGAAGACTAATCCCGCCCACCCGACCGATCAGTTTGCCCTCGCCGGGGGGAGCGAAGGAACCCGCCGTCTAGCCCATTGCAACAGTCCGGGCCATAACTGAAGCCCCCGTCTAGCTGAAGCAGGGCCCAAAGCAGTATATTGGAGGCAGTACCTCACCCCTCAACTTGCAGGATTCCCCTTTCCAGTGACGCGTCAAACGTACAGCCACGCTGAGGGCGAAAATGGAAACCTTCTAAACGTAGGGAATAGCCGCGTGGACCGCTATCCCTGGAAGAAAAACATATGTGCAACAGTAAACGAACACAAGTCACGAGGTGACAGACAAAACAGGCACAAGAACTAACAGTTGCATGGTGGACGTGGAAAAATAGGTAACAGAAAGCAAACGAAGGCACAAAGAAAACAAACGTAACAAACATCGTGACAAAGACAGCACGGGAACATAACTAGTAGTCCAAAAAAGAAGAAAACGGTAACACATGTGGCTCAGGCACCCCGGGGAAGCGATGCCTCAGGGGCTCACCTTTTTGGTGTGTACGGGGAGTGACGTGGCGTCCCCAAGGTACCTGAGCCACGTAGTGTTTCGTATGCACCATGTGCTTGGCAGAGCGTGGCCTCTGCAGGTCCTAGTGCCATTAACTTCAAATCAACCAACCAACCACGGAGACGCCAGGACCTTCACCGTACTTACCAAAAAGTTAAGCCCCTGAGAGGGAGATTGTTGGGAATACGAGCAGATTTACTAGAAAGTAATAAGCAAACAGTAAACAATTACAAAACAGAATTAGGGTTCAGAACGTACAGTAATTTAGTACTTTTACCAGTTTCATAAAGCCACTAAACAACTTACAAACTGTGAGTTACGACAAATACCGATTGTCAATATCGAGCAAATAAATAAAATAATACACACATTTACGATAAATAAAGCCAGCTAAAATTACGCACAACGCAAAATCAAACAAGGGGAGGGCTATTTATCTTTTCCTTATACCGCCAATAATTAAATTATTCACACTCCCTAACTGTACACAGCAAATTTCAAGAATTGCAAAAGAACTAATTTAATCCGCGCCCGACCACCGGAGGATAACACAAAATCAAAACGACCAACCTCACTCACCGTACTCGCCAAAAACTTTAGCGACTGAGGGATTCCTTCATGGAAGGTTCGAGAAAACTATCGAAGGGTAGAAAACGAAGAATGTTTTGGTTACCTGAGCAGAGCCATAGACGTTCACTGTCGTTTGAATTTCTTCCTTCGCACGTACGTCACAACTCCTTTGTTTCGACACCAGATGGCGCCTGATGTATTTTTCGTTTCAATATTAATCAAGAAGGAAATAAAACCATTATGGGGATCTGACCTCAATGAACACAGTTAACCGTTCTATAGAAGTCAACATGACTACCCTCGTCAGAAAAAGCCACGATTCCGGAACAAATTCCAGAAT
>JJRW01S0027449.1:7025-19154 GCA_001188405.1 Loxosceles reclusa
TTGAGATTATGCTTTTACGTTATTATCGGTATCGATTTTGTTAAATTCCTGTTTATCTGATCGCTATCTTGATTCGGAAATTGACCGTTTAATTCTTGATTGTGAAAATCTTGTTTGAGTGATTGTTTTCTTTATCTTCTAGTGTATAGGTTTTGCCATGATCATTAAGTTACGCATCAAACCTTTGTTTGGCACAGCATGACCGCAACTGGTCCTTGTGCCACTAAATTCCAATCAACCAACCAACCAACCAACCTTTTCAATTCTCGTCGAAATTTTCATTTGACATGCACTAATTAGTGAAGTCTAAAATACATAGACCAAGAGAATCTCATGCAAAATTCACTTGCCTGAACCATCCACTCGCCGACTCCAGCAATTGGGTATTCACCGTGAGGTGGGTCCAATGCAGAGACGAAGCAACCTCGTAGTACTTGTAGCAGTAGGCGCCGTAAGCACGAAGGCAGGTACCGTAGCTAAGGTTCTAGCACGCCGCTCCTTAGGATTGTGAGTACGAGACACACGTCTTCACAGTAGCTAGACGAAAAGCGGAATACCTTGCTCCTTTTTCGCCTTCGATCTGCGAAAATACAGCTTCGGGTCAGGATCGCATCACGTACGCCATATGGAAAGAAATCGACCCGGAAGCGAAAACCTTGACAAATATCTTTAACATATGCCTTGCCCACAGGGCCATCCCTGAAGCCTGGAAGACTTCGAGGACAATTCTACTCCCAAAGACGAGCTCACCAAGTGGAATTTCGGACTGGCGGCCGATTGCACTTTCCCAAACGATTTACAAGCTGTTCACGAAGTGCCTCACGGCAAGAGTGAATGCGTGGATAGCGACGAATGGAGCATTATCCTATGCACAGAAGGGCTTCACACCCCACGATGGGGTGTTTGAACATAACTTTGTGTTACAGAAGAAAATCCAGCGGTCCCGTGCTGAGAAACACCCGATATGCATAGCCTGGCTGCATTGTTCAAACGCCTTCGGCTCCCTTCCACATGAAGCCGTCACAAGAGCCCTTGAGTGCCCTGGAGCAGCGCCTCCTACAAAGAAGGCCAAAGATCCAACTGTGAAACGTCACTACAGGTGGGGAAAATTGATGCCCCTATTTAAAATATTCCATTTTAAACTAAATAATATTTTTATAATCTAATTAAGCAATTCAGTATTAAAACGTCGTTTTAAGTATGAATATTCACAAGAAATTGTAAAACTTTTATGTTTATTAGTGCAACCTTTAATACAGGGCATTTTGTTATTTTTATCCCTAACTATGATGACGCCACACAGTTGGTTCTTTGGCCTTCTTTGTAGGAGGCGCTGGCTGGAGCCGGTGAGCACTTCGTGAACCTTATACGAAATATTTACACAGGAACATCCACCACGATAGCCAGGGGGAACGGGGACACCCTTGCCAATAGCCATTAGAGCAGGTATTAAACAAGGATGCCCACTCAGCGGGCTATTATTCAACTTGGCAATTGACCCGATTCTCCGCGCTGTCCAACCAGATAGTGGCACCACCCACACGGCCCTTGCATATGCGGACGATATCGTCCTCATAGCCCAATCACCACATGAATTGCAGAACCGTATAAACACAGTGGAAGAAGGTCTTCGCACGCTATCCATAGAGCTGAATCCGAAGAAATCCGCGGTCCTTGCCAACTCTCCTATGAAACCAGCTGGCCCTAGGGATGTCACCATCACCATTGGCCAGCAGCCAGTTTGATGTCTTAAGATGGGAGAGCCGTACAGATTCCTTGGCAAGCCTACAGGCATTGCAGCGCTCCCTTGCGTCACAGAGATGAGTGAGCATATAGACGAAGCCTTACTTATAATGGGATCGAAGGCACCCTCATGGCAGTGGGTGGACGCTCTGAAGTCGCGCTTTTTTCCGGCCTTACAGCGCGCCATGCGGACTAGCCAGTTTCATAAGGGAGTCTGGGGGCGGCTCGACCGTGTGTTGAGAGCCGAGATCAAGAAGACGCTTTACCTCCCCCAGGAAGCTGCTAACGAATACCTGTATGGCGCAAGCAAGAAAGGTTGTTAAGCACTGCCACTAGCCGCCGAAGAGTCTGACTTAAGTCACGTCAATAATGCTTTCAAGCTGTTATCATCGCAGGACCTGCGGCTGCGAACCCTAGCAATGGAGGACCTGAACCACACTATCAGAAGAAGACTAAGAAGAGAAATTAGCGATGGAAACATCTCCCGCTACCTCTCGGGCGATGCAGATGAGGAATTTCACCTGACATATAACCAGATCTCGAATATGTGGACGTCTGCTAGAATGGCCTCCCATAGACTGGGAATAAAGTGGACATGAGTAGAGCGCGAGCCGCAGGCTCGCATTGTATGCCGTACCCGTCTCACAAGAGACTTTTGACGGCTACTCCTATGGGGATTCCGGTCGTGCCTCGACATACATTAGCGTCTTGCTACACACGAGGCCTCTCTCCCACTGTCTTACCTATCAGTGTGATGCCGTGCCATCATCACTGTGGGGACGCGAACCACTCGACCCTGTCTTCCGCCGGTTGCGTGGCTTCCAGACGGGACAGGTTCGTGTTAAGCTAGCAGAACTGGCTAAATTTCTTATGTCGAGCAGCCGGTGTTTGAATATGAATCGACGGGTTCGCCCGAGAGCGAAGGTCCCGCGTCATTGCTGCTGTGTACGGGCATTCTAGCGCATAGTGGCGAGCGTCACCACTATCGCTCCCGCATCTACACGCCGGCGTGGAGAGGTGTTTCGTCCTATAAAGATAGGCCGGAAACCTCCCGTGACCGGTTACCACCTGCGTAGCATAATGACCTAAGTCTATGTATCGCTGTACCCCCACTTTGGGGACGACTTCATAGGTCAGTCAGCTGGTCGTTGAGGTGTCCCAACGCCTTTGCCATGCCTTCATCGTATTCGCAACAAGTCTTTTCTTATAATCTGCAGCACTTGGAGGTACGCTCCAAGTGATAGAGCTGAGGCGGGTGCCAGCTTTCGCTAGTTGGTCGGCAACCTCGTTTCCGGGAATCCCACTGTGGCCCCTGACCCAGAGCAATTCGACTTGACGTCTACTGCGCTCTGAGCACACGGCCCCAGATTAGAGGTGTTAAGTTCTTTAGTGTTTCCAAAGCACTAAGAACCGACATACTGTCGGAAAGAATCCGCACTCCTTCACCGGGGGGTAGGGTACCCACCCATTCCACCGCTCTTTGCAAGGCCATTGCCTCTGCCTGGAAAACGGTCGCTTCGTCGTTCAGTCTGAACTTCAGGCTATGTACCGGGGTACCGTCCCTCACAGTACACAGAAAGCTCCACCCACTAAGCTTTCCTCCTTAGAGCCGTCAGTGAAGACCTCATACCCGTTGTCTGTTTGATCCCCGACTGCCCAAGAGCAGGTCGAGAGATCAGCCGGGTGTATCTCCCAAGGCTTCACCTCTGGCTCCGTGAGTGCCTCCATGTTCTCGACATGGAAGCAGGGGCGTTGCATTTTCACCCCCCGAAAGAAGGCGGCCTCCTGGGAAACCACAAGGCTAACGGAAGAATAAAGTGGACAGTCCAGGGCCAGACAATCAGCATCACCTACAAAAGTGTCGCCATCTATGAACGCCAAAGAGGGTCAGTATCCAAAATTATTCGGGATCGCAAACGGCTTGAGCGAGCGGAAGTACTGCAACAACATCGCAGTAAAGGTAAAGCAATGGAATGTGTGGCGCTGGACTCGTCTAGCTCCCACTTCCTGGGCTCCGGGGAGTACATGAGTTTCTCCGATTGGCGATTTGTCCACCGGGCCCGGCTGAACCTTCTGCCGCTCAACGGCTCCAAGCATTGGAAGTCTGCCGAAGAAAGAACGTGCCGGAGATGCAAGGCCCGACCCGAAACACTGCCGCATGTAATGGAGCATTGCATGCGGTATTCAGCACACCTCCAGCGGCGGCACAAAGCCATTCTGGACCGATTAAAACGTGCAGCGTCATACAGATTTCAAATGCTGGCATGCGAGCAGGAGTTCGGGGAAACACGAAAATGGAAGCCCGACCTCGTGCTAAAGAAGGGACGGAATATTACCATAATTGACGTCACCGTCCCTTTCGAGAACAGGTCAGACGCTTTCAAAGAAGCAAGAAGAAGGAAGATCGAGAAATATCGGGAGCTGGCTGAAACTCTTCGGAATGATTATCAGTCCGTCACAGTGCAGGCTCTCGTTGTGGGCGCTCTCGGGACATGGGATCCTGAGAATGATAAATTCATGAGACCGCTCGCAACGAGGAGATATCTGAGAAAGTTTAAACAGCTCTGCGTGGCGGACGCGATTCACCACTCCCGTGATCTCTATTATGAGTTCCTAACGGGACACCCCCCCCCCACCCGACTCCCAACCAAGGACCAACACAGCAGTCTGCTCAACCCAGCCAAAGTACCCAGGATAATACCCCATATGCAATGGGCAATCCAGCACAGCAGCCCGTGTGACATACGCTGAAGTCGCCAGCAATACACAAAGATCACCTGCAACCATTCGCTCCAGGACCAGATGCTTGTCCCCATCGGGAATCCAAAATGAACAGTCCGCCAGGACCCACAGAAGAAATCGTGCGCCTTAGGTCGTTGTGTCACTGCGCATGCACCCGCATGCGCCATGGACTAACTTCAGACCAGTGACATCAACGGCCAACAGGACCAACGCCAGATCACTGTCGTTCACCGCATCACTGTGCATGCGCAAGCATGTGCCATGGACTAACACTAGACCAGTGCCTGCGGTGAGCGAGGACATTTTCGACGTTTCTGATGTCTCCCTGTAGATATGTAAATAGAATGTAAAAGAAGATCATCAAGAATATTATACACAGAAGCCTGCATGCACCTGCTAGTGCCATACTATGTAAATATCATCTTTCATTCTCAATAAACAAGTTTTTCTGTTCTTATCAGCTTAATGCTGCCAGCCATGAGCTAGAACACTAAACACTCGCTTGGGTCGTGCCGGGAGTGGTTGCACGCTAAAATTTAAATTCCGTGCAAGTCCCGACAGGGCGAGCCACGAGACGGAGTCTCCTAAATGTTTCCTCTAGACCCCTCCAGGGGGCGCCGGGTTGTCGTTGTGGAGCGATACTATCACACCACCCCGGAAGAACCTGGATCTGTGCGTTACGCGCCGCATATTAGACTCTGAGTCTACGCGGAGACCTGGGACGCGTGCCACAGACCGACTGTCCTAGGGTGTGCTTAGCTACCGTCCGGTGGTGCCACCCACGTGCACATGGGCAGATCGTCACCTTCCCCTAGCGGTCGATAGTCGAACTACTTAGCGTAAGACCCCTCCGCCCGGCATGTATAAGGGCAAGGGGTCACTTTAGTGTTTTTCCACTTACGCAAACACGGCCACACCCCTTTTATTAATTGTGACTTTTGTCACCAGGGGCCACTTAGTTATAGTTCTGGAAAGTTTGTCGTTTTTACGACTTTTTGTGGACTTTATCACTTTTTTGACAGTTTCTCGACTTTGCCATCTATTTGGCATTTTCGGGACTCTGCCGATTTTTTGGCATTTTCTGGACTTGGAAATTTTTTGGGGTTGTTCGGAACTCAGAAATTTTTCTAACATTTTCGGGACTTTCGGGTCATTCTTTCGAGAATTCCTGAACTTAGAAAATTTTCCGGGCCTCGGGACTTTGCCGATTTCTCGACACTTTCAGGACTCCGTCGTTTTTCGGCAGTTTTCTGGTGGTGAAGAGGTTTCGGCTCGGGACTCTGAAACTTTTCTGGGATTTTCTGGACTTAAAATTTTGGGCTCTATCAACTATTCGGCATTGAAATTAAATACTATCTTTTGTTTCTTTAAACGGTCTAATATATTTCTCTTCTTTTTAAATATGCGGGGCACCTTTTTTTTTTTTTTTTTTTCGGGATATGACTGACTGGCTCTTGGTCGTCTACTGTTTTATTTCCCAGGGCACGATGACACAAAATATCTCCACCCTGTTCCGCGCAGACGCATCAGCAAGCTTTGTAGTTCGACATTGACCAGTGGAGACGGTGATACCTTCTGTCGCAGATGTAACTTGCTGCAACGGCCACCGACAGAGGGCGCCACCTGACCCACAGCTAGTGATAACTTTTTGGCAAATTCAAACCCGTGCAGTCACACACCCTGCTTGACACAAGCGAGTCGCGATCATATTTGATTTATTCTTCGATTGTCTTGCCGCTCGGCTTGTTTTTCAGCCTCTGTTGATTTGGACGGAATACTGCACTCTTTTCCAGCTGGTCGGGAATATTCGGTCCTTTATACCGAGCGATTCTCCTGTCACACACAAGTAGCTGACTCTTCGCTAACCTGTGCTACGTGTAAATACACCTGTCTACCGTCTCAGTTCAATTGCCTGTATATATATTGTATCATAATCGAACATTTTGACATACGTGATGGAGAACAGCCCCACACGAGGGTATAAACGTTTTGCCTCCGATAATGATTCTGGAGACTAATGCCTAGTTCTGGACTTTGGAGAAGAACATATGGCGAATCCAGTGACGAACGAGTTTGAAGCATGCAACCGGACTCCGGCACCAAAGACGAATCAACCTGCACTGACCTCTGGAGCCGGTCAGATGGCATGGGACTTCATAGACCTGCTTGAGCCATTCTCCCCTACCAACATGAACGCTACCACGGAAAATGTACACGCGGGTGCAATGCCAGTCTCCACGCCAGTGCCATGCCATGCGGACACACCTAAGTTCGCCCCCCCCCCACCTCCGAACATCCTCCTTGACTTCATCGACAGGCCTTCGTCACCAACAGTATTTCGTTCCCCTCCTCGCCCTGCTCCTAGACCATGCCGCTACTCCGATAGCCAGACGCCCACCACGTCGATGGCAGCTGACCTTCAAGAAATCGAGCAAGCCGTACGCATTACCAGGGATGCATCAAGCACAGGGGAGCCGGATACACGACGTCTCAGGCTGAGGTCAAAGAAAGCTCTGCTACGTGCTAAAAAGAGCCCTGTGCTTAAGCCAACAATCAGGCGGAAAAACAACGATGCCGGAAAGAGCATAGCTAAAGCCCTGACGCACTCCGCAACGAAGCAAACCTCCCACCCCCCGCACCACTACCCCCGGTACCTGACACATGCGTAACCCTGAGAGAGAATCAGGTACATGTCCTTTTTCCAATCAAAGGCCCGTTACGCTGCCCGAGGTGGGGCTGCCCCTGTACATTCCGTTCCTGTGGATCGTGGCAGGATGACTTCCGAGCGTTTAAAGACGCACCTACAAAGAGCCCACAAAACCGAGCCTGAACAAAGCATGTTTTGGTGCACTTTCTTCCAAGGCCTTATTGAAGATAAACCTTCCCTTGATACCTGCCTTCGAGGACGCAGGCTGCGTGAAGACCGAGAATACTCGGCCCGGATCCAATGCGATCACTGTGCATACTGGACCTCAAGCGAAAAGATGAGGAACCACTTACGTGGACACGAGAGAGCCCAGAAAAGCCAAAACTGCCCGATCGACACACATGAGTCAGGGAACACCACGGCCCAGGCCCCCGCACGCCCCGTCACACCAACTGGTTCCACCCACACTGACCCCGACACAAGGGATAACGACAGGCGTGACTCCCAGCGGGGAACACAGCATGGCAGAAACGTGAGAACGGAGGCACGCCTCGAAATGCACACGGCCGCGCCGGAAACCCTGGTACACGCTGAAGCCCAGTTGTCAACGAACAACAGAGTCGACACAGCAATGCCCCCACCCCAGTCCTGCCTTCTCCGGACGGAGGAGAGCATGCACCGGACACACCTTCATCGAATCAGACGCCCAGCCCTCCGAAAAAGAGAGACACAAGACCCCCCCCTCCCCCGCCGAGGTGCACCCCCATGTGTCACCACTTACGGACTCTACGCCTGAACAGAGTGCCCAGGACGAAGACTCAGCCAGTGCGCCGGAAGAGGCAAAGAAGAAGACGCCGTACCCGCAGCCGTACACCCGACACCAACACGTCACCCCAAACGGCTCCCTCAATTCCCATGCCTCAACCCGCTGAGCCTGCCGCCTCTCGCCCGGATACCACAAACCCCCCTGATACTAGGATATCCCTCCATGGACACAAACTCCACCTACAATTCCCTGTTCCGGACGTCTTCGCCTGCCCATTCAACAAGTGCTTCAAAGAGTTCCGGTCCGCAAAGTCGTGGTCTGCAGCGAAGCAATCGCTGCAGCGCCACATAGAGGCCCACCACGAGTGGAAAATCGATGAAGAGATACTCTGGTGTGGTATATGTCAAGACAGAATCACGGCCAGGCCATCTGACCACCACTGCTTGGTCGGGACTCAACTAAGAGACCGGACTCCCAACAATTTACGATACGTGTGTAGACGTTGTCGCGAAAGATTTCCCTCCCGGAAAGGCGTGTACAATCGTGTACAGGCGTATGAATGCAGCGACGGTCGCGACAGCCAACCCCCACTTCCAGCTCCCGACACTGGACGAAGAACACGTGCCTCAGCCAACGGATCTTCAACACATCAGACGACATCCAGTGGCGCCCCACAACCACCCACCGGTTTGAACGAAGTGAACGGTAGGACGGCAACGGATCACGCAACCAATGACAGCACCAACATCAGGTCCATGCCACCTCTCAGAAACACAGCCTACCCAAGCCGCGTGTGTGACGACAGTGCCCAAAACCGTAGGCAAAACACTCCGGAGCCCCTGACGTCTCCACATACTGATGATCCTGAGCCTGTACTCCCATTGTCCACGCCGAACCCTACCCCCGCCCACAAAGCCCACCTACTGACACACCCCAGCGGAGCGACGCACTTTACATACCCAGCCAGTCTGCATCTCCACCGTCTCAGCCAGCCCTGACACCCCATCACACCGAACCCATCCCTGACGGTGATGGCAACGGTGTAGCACCGGACCTACACGTACCGATTTCGCTCATCGACTGGCCCGACGATTGTGAGGATGAAGTTCCTGAGAGAGACGTGGATGCGAGCACGCCTGCGGTGGATCCCAACGCGGCTGACCCCAATCTCCCCTCCCTCAGAACACACCACGAGCCCCTCGACGCCATTCTTGGCAAACTCCCGTTCAGTGAAACATGGAACGAGTTCGAAGCCCTCCTCACGGTGATTAACCAAGACATTCACGTCCAAGCAAAAATCCCCCCCCCCCCCGGTGGTCGCCCTCGCAAAGTCAACACCGAAGACGCCCGTGCGTTACAAAGGTTGTACAGGAGGAATAGACGCCGGGCCATTAGGGAGATTCTGAATGGAAATGGTCAGTCCTGTGACATCCCTGCACAACAACTTGAAGAACACTTCAAGAAACCATGGAGTGAGAGACAGTTTCAAGTAGGAATTTATGAGATGCTCCACGACAGACCGCCCATTAACCTCGAACCATTCTCTGAGGAAGAAGTTGCCAGTGCACTTAGAAGAGCAGAGAACACCGCCCCGGGTCTGGATCGCATCTCATACCACACGTGGAGAGAGATCGATCCGGAGGCCAAAACCTTCACCAGGATCCTGAACATATGCCTGGCACATCGCAGAATACCCGAAGCATGGCGTTCATCCAGGACTGTCCTGCTCCCCAAGAACAACCAACCTGCGGACATAACAGATTGGCGCCCCATCGCTCTGTCATCAACTACATACAAGTTGTTCACAAAATGCATAACTGCACGTGTCAACGCATGGATCACCGAGAACTCGGCGCTCTCCTTTGCGTAGAAAGGCTTCACCCCATTTGACGGCGTGTTCGAGCAAAACTTTGTGCTCCAAACCAACATCCAGCGGGCGCGCACAGAGAAACGACCTCTCTGCATAGCCTGGCTCGATTGCTCGAACGCGTTCGGGTCACTTCCCCATGGGGCCATGCTGAAAGCTCTGGAGAGCGCTGGAACAGGAGACCAGTTTGTCGAATTAGTCCGCAACTTCTATACCAACACCACTACGACCATCGCCACCGGGACGGGTGACACCTCTCACATTCCGATTCGACCCGGGATCAAACAAGGATGTCCGCTTAGCAGCCTCCTATTTAATCTTGCTATTGACCCGGTTCTGCGATCAGTTCAACCAGATTCCGACACCCAACATTCCGCCCTAGCGTATGCGGACGATATTGTCCTAATCGCCCCATCACTCACCGAGCTGCAGCAGAAAATCAACATCACAGCCACAGGCCTCAACATGCTTTCCATCAACCTCAATCCCAAGAAATCGGCAGTCTTAGCCTATTAACCGCAGAAACCAGCTGGACCCAGGGACGTGGATATTCGCATGGGAGACCACAGTATTAGATGTCTCAAGCTTGGAGAAACTTAGATTCCTTGGAAAGTCAACCGGAATTGCGGCACTCCCTTCCAACGAGGAGATGGGTGACATAATAAACCAAGCCCTCCTCATCCTAAAATCAAAGGTGGCCCCATGGCAGAGATTATATGCCATCAAAGCATTCTTTTTCCCGGCGTTGCAACACGCCATGAGGACCAACCAATTTCGGAAGAGAGATTGGGGGCACCTTGACAAGGTGTTGAGGGCAGAGATCAAAAGAACCCTCTACCTCCCCCAAGAAGCCGCAAATGAATACACCTATGGCTCTACTTAAAAGGGATGTCTAGGTATCCCTATATCAGCCGAGGAGTCTGATCTTGCGCACATCAGATGTCTAAAGATCCCCGTGTCAGAACCCTTCGAGGACCTCTCCATGACCATCCGGAAGAGACTAAAGAGGGGCATCGATGATGGTGATATATCCCTCTACCTCTCCGGCGATAATTCAGACGAGTTTCATCGAACGTCAAATGCCATATCAAGCACATGGACAGCCGCAAGGATGGCCTCCTGTCGCCTCGGCGTCAGCTGGTCCATCCAAGGTCAAGCCATATGCTTCACATATAAAAGTACCGCCCTGTATGAGCGTCAACGTGGAGCGATAACAAGAATTCTACGTGAGAAGAAGAGACTTGAGCGGGTGGAAGACCTCTTTAACCACCGCAGCCAGGGGAAGGTTATGGAATGTGTGGCGTTAGACACATCCAACTCCCACTTCCTAGGGTCCGGAGAGTTCCTACGCTTTACAGATTGGAGATTCGTCCACCCGGCCCGATTGAACCTTCTCCCACTCAACGGCTCCAAAGGATGGAAACCCCTTAACGAGCGGATGTGCAGAAGGTGCTCCAAGCGGCCAGAAACACTGCCACACGTTTTGGAGCACTGCATGAAATACTCAGCGCTCATACAGAGCAGACATAAAGCTATCCTGGATCGCCTAAGGAAGGCGGCGTCTCACCGTTATAAAATCATTGCAAGTGACCAGGAGATCGGTGGGATGCGAGGGTAGAAACCGGACCTGGTCCTGAAGAAGGGACGTGACGTCACGATAATTGATGTCACCGTCCCTTTTGAGAACAGGCCGGAAGCGCTAAAAGAGGCCAGACGCCGTAAGCACGAGGAACTTGCCAACACCCTCCGACAGGAATATCAGTCGGTCAGTGTTCAAGCTCTCGTCGTTGGTGCTCTCGGGACCTGGGATCCCGAGAACGATAAGGTGATGAGACCACTGACGACGAGAAAATATCTAAAGAAATTTAAACAGCTTTGTGTGGCGGACACCATCCGTCACTCAAGAAACCAGTACTACGTGTTCCTCACAGGCCACCTACCGACTCCAATCCAAGCTTCCTCTGATGGCAGCCGTATACGCAACCCCACACCCACTGCTCCGAATCCCAATACCAACAACAGCAACTGGAACCCATCCACCACCCAACATCCAAGGACCCGGGCCCATTCCCTCACGAGCCTCCAAGCACATAACCCATACGATGCTCCTCAACGACGAACCAGTGTCCCATAGACCGCTGAGGCACTGCGCATGCTCAAGCATGCGCCATGGACTTACCCTGGACCAGTGGCTGCAGCGGTCCAACGGATTATCAACAGCAACATGCCGTCCGCCGCATCACTGCGCATGCGCCATGGACTCATTTTTGACCAGTGCTCTTCGGCGGACAAGGACATTTTCGATGTCGTTGATGCCTCTTGTATATATGTACAGAGGAATAATGAAGAAGTCTATTGTAAATA
>JJRW01S0027449.1:48263-75406 GCA_001188405.1 Loxosceles reclusa
CTAGCGGCCTGAAGTCGAACTTGCTTGCATAATTCGGGCGTGTCGCTCGGCATGTATAAGGGCGGCACGTCCCAGAGTCTGGAGTTTACACATATCATCCTAGTGTATATTTTATGTTATCAGCGCCACCTGGCGGCGGGGACTGGGGGCTCCGTTCTTGTTGCTGGATTGATTGATTGGTTATCTATTAATTAACTTTACTAGTGACAAGTGCGTGGGTCTCCGGCCTCCGCCCCCAGATGGCGCTGATTGTCCACTTACTCACTCCACAATTCGGCAGCCTTAAATCTTCACCGCTGTTCGCGCGCATGCGTAGACGCATAGGCAAGCAAGCAGTGAGACCGAAGGCCTGTGGGAACGGCAGCGCCACCTATCGCAGGAGTGGCCATCAGCAGTGTACCTGCATTGGCTACCGATAGATGGCGGTGCTCGAACCACGTTAGGTTTGTTCCCTTTCTTTCTGAGTGTTTGCAGCCACACACCCGGCGTGACAGAAGTGAGTCCGCGACCCATTAACAGTTGTTTTTGACAGGAAACCTTACCCCAGTACTAGAGCAGTTGATAAGGAAAATTCTCAAGTGGAACTTGAACACTGAGAGCTGATAGGGGCGGATACACGCAGATTAAGCCTGGGCCAGAATTACGGTCATCTCTACCGTGCGGTAGCATTGTCATAGTCGGCTGAACTGTACATAACCGTACCTGTAGATAGATTTATATATAACTTCCATATCTTATTTCTCCAGTGTAAATATACAAAGTTGTACTAGTTGAACAAGTGTAAACAAAGTAATATAAACGAAATTGCCTGAAAATATAAGGTTCTCTTCCTGCACGCTGAGAAGTTCTTGCTCAGATACGATTGAAACAGCACATCTGAGGACCCAGAAACAGACATGGACCGAGATGAGAAACGGAAGCCCCATAGCGCCGCAGACATTACACTGGATACCGCGAGAGGGACGAAAATTGAAACATCAAGGTCGAGCAAAGGATTGATCTACCCCAGAGTAGATGTCGGGATGGAGCGTGGACTTGCTAGAGATCCACGTCTGCGGAAAATAGTCGCAGTGGACTCGCATCTGATCCCAGCACTTGACGTGTGCTTCCAAATGCCGACAATAGGAAGTGAAAGCATAGACACCCCAATGAAAGACAACGCATGCAATCAGACGCGTGCAGTGGCATACTGCCCATCTCCACCGCTGGATATGGAAGGACCAGAGATAATAATATCAGGATCTGAGGAATCAAACGTAGACAGTGATCTAGCTTCCCCCCAGGAAATTGAGGAAACCCAAGCGGAAGAGAAGCATGAGAGAAATCTTGAGGAAATTCGCAAAGCGGTAGTAGCACCAGTGGGAAAATATAGAAAACCGGAAGATACAGCAACAGTAAGGAATCAAACGAGGATGTTAAAGAAAAAGAAGGAACAAGAGGGTAGCCTATGGAGCACAGGAACGAGCGAGCAGCAGACATGGAGGAGATTGAGCTGCTAAACCAAATTGGAAGAGAGGAGGCTAAAGAAATACGAGACAGCACCCCACTACCCCTGAGACTAAGATCAAAAACAGAGCTCAGGGGAATCAGAAAGAAGCTAATTAATGGGAAAGAAAAGACAGAGGAGAAAAGAAGTTTAGAGGAAAAGGAAAACGAAATGGCTTTGATGAAACCAAACCCAAAGACATGCATGAAGAGTGAGAAAAGTTGGGTGAAAACTGAAGGCCACGATAGGGTGGCAGAAGGGCGAGAACCGAAAGAACGCTGCCTTGCAGATAAGATAGTTGGCACTGAACAGCTGCGAGGTGAAGAAAACGCAGAGATGGATGAGCTGATGGACTTCAGAACCCCCATCCAGTGGAGAAATACCCTTATGCCGGGCAAAGGGATAGAGGAAGTGAGTAGGAATGAGATAATCATTGCACGCGCGAGAGAAAAGGAAGCGGAAAAAGCAGAAAAAGCAGACAGAGCTGATACGCGAACGGCAATGGTACAGAGACCATGTGCGCTAACAAGGAAGAACCGATTGGTAGAGAGGATGAACTCCACCTTCTATTCCCGGTCCCCGATATATTTGAATGCCCACGAGAGAAGTGCCAAATGAAGTCGAAGTCAGCGGGGTCATGGACCACCATGAAAAAATCCGTAGAACGGCACCTGGAAATCAACCATGGAATACGAGTTAACGAATCTTACTTCTGGTGTGAGGTATGCGGAGAGAGTGCGGGAGGAAGACCCTCCGTACATCAGTGCCTAATTGGGAAAAGCTTGCGTATCCCGGTAACAGATGACAGTGTGCACAAGTGCAGCAAATGCCAGTTCACAGCCACAACAATCAAAGGTCTTAGAAACCACCTAAAGGCACACAAAATGAGGAGCCTCAAAAAAAAAACAAAACACACATCTGCCCAAGCCAGAAACCAGGGAGGTGGTAAGGGCTCAAAGACAAATTGAGAAAAGTAGATCAAAGAAGTCGGAGCACATAAGCGAGGCACTGGCAAATTGCGCAAGAAAGGTCAGCAACGAAGATCAGACAGTGACAAACCTGGATAGCCCGGACAAACCGCATGAAGAAGAGAGTGATGTGGGGGTAATCGAGGATGAGCAATTAACAGAGAGTCGGAGTGAGACAACAAATAAGCAAGTAAACAGAAGGAACGAGACAAGGGAAGAAAGCCACACACAAAGGGTTGAAGAGAATCAAACAGTAAACGATGAGGATGTTGAGGACCCTAAATTGATAGTATCCTTTGCCGCAGAAATGAACAAGTTAGTAGAAGGAGAAGCAACCGAACAGAAATGGTTGGAGTTCACATATTCGCTGAAGAAGATCACAGCACGCGTGCAAGAGATAGTCAAACTGCCTGTCCGAGAAGAAGGGAAAGTCGCGGTAAGGGAAGTAAATATCAACGACCCACAGGCAGTACAAAAATTATATAAACGAAATAGACGCAGGGCAATCAGGTTGATTACAGAGGGCGAAGCTAACAGGTGCTCGATAGAAGCCGAAGAAGTAAGGGATTACTTCAAAGAAGTGTGGTCACCAAAGTGTATTCAAGAAAACATCTACACAGAGATCTCTGAGAGAGGGGAGGTGGATATGAGTAGGCTTTGTGCACCGGATGTCTGCCGGACCCTTGCAAGATGTGAGAACACTGCCCCGGGACCGGATCGTCTAACGTACAACCACTGGCGATCCGTGGACCCTGATGCCAAGGTCATAACTGCAATCCTGAACAAATGCATAAAACATCGAAAAATCCCAGAGGAGTTTAAAGATACCACGACAATTCTCATCCCTAAGGGCAGCACACAAGAATCTCTTAGTGACTGGCGACCAATTACTCTAGCCAACACAATATACAAATTGCTAATGAAGTGCCTTGCTCAGAGGCTGTCGGCCTGGATGGTAGGGGAGGAGGTCCTTTCGAAATGCCAAAAAGGGTTCCTTCCCTACGATGGTGTTTTTGAACACAATTTCATACTAGAAGAAAGATTGAACCAGGCGAGAACGGGAAAAAGGGACATTTGCATTGCATGGCTAGATTGTGCCAATGCGTTTGGCTCTCTGCCTCATGAAGCACTACTATTGGCCGCCCGAAAATCAGGAGCGGGGGATGACTTTGTGGAGCTGCTAGCCAATATATACAGGAACAACAACACCTGCGTCCTAACGAAAAACTGCCTCACAGAACCGATACCACAACAAGCTGGGATAAAGCAGGGATGCCCGATAAGCGGGTTGTTATTTAACCTAGCTATCGATCCGGTCGTTCGCCACGCGCAGGGGGACGAGAGCAGCAAACACAAAATACTGGCGTACGCAGACGACCTGGTACTTATATCGGACGATGTAAAAGAGCTACAAGCAACGATTGCGAATGTTGAAGCCATGCTAGAGGCGATACAGATAAAATTAAATCATAAAAAATCAGCGGCGCTAATTTACAAAGCCCGGCCACATATGCAACTCCTCCACGAACGTGTTATAGTTGGAGGCGAGAGGATCAGATGCCTGGATGAAGGGGAGTTATACAAATTCTTAGGAAGGCAAACCGGGATCAACATACTACCCGACAAGGCCGACCTCGTCGAGACAATTGAAGTTGGGCTTAAGACAGCGAAATCGAAGCTTGCCCCCTGGCAAAGCATAGATGCCCTCAAAACATTCTTCTTTCCCGCTACGAACTTCGCGATGAGGGTTGGCCAATTCCGGAAGGACGATTGGTCACAAGTAGACCGAGTCATCAGGGCAGAGGTCAAAAGGACACTAAGTTTACCGCAAGAGGCAGCAAATGAATATTTGTACGGCGACAAAGACTCGGGGTGCATAGGCTTGCCCATCCTTGCGGAGGACTCGGACCTGGCGATAGTGGATGGGGCCTTCAAGCTGCTGACATCGGGGGACCTGATCATTGGGAAAATGGCCAAGGACAGCTTGAGGGAGACCATAACGAAACGCCTGCGAAGGGAAGCCCTGGATAGTGACCTAGCGGAATACCTGAGTGGACATAATGAAGGCCAGTATAGGAAAACCTCAAATGCGATCTCCAACATCTGGACAAAAGCACGCAAAGCCTCCACAAGACTCGGAGCGGTGTGGTGTTTTGGAGACTCTGGCCCGACGATACAATACAGTGATAAAACAATAGCCAAGAGACAAAGAAGGAAGACAATGAAGGTCATCAGAACTGAAAGAAGAAAGGAACGGGCAGAAAAACTAAAGGCGAACCCGAACCAGGGAAAGGCAATGGAATGCGTAGCCAAGAGCAAAGCTAGCTCGCACTTCCTGCGCGGTGGAGAATACACCAGATTTGCAGAATGGAGGTTCATCCACCGTGCGCGCCTCAACCTGGTTCCGCTAAATGGAGCAAAGCCCTGGGTGAAAGGAATTGAAAGGAAGTGCAGAATATGTAATTGGGGAGCTGAAACTCTACCGCACGTCCTCAATCACTGTAAAATGCACTCTAGGGCATGGAAAAACCGACACAACTGCATTGTTGCAAGAATAAGGAAGGCAGTGGAGAGAGACTACAAAATCATTGGGGACAATACAGAAGTTGAGAACCAATCATCAGAAAGGCCTGACCTAGTGATTGCAAAAGGGAACGCAGCATGCATCCTAGAAGTCAGCTGCCCTTTTGAGAATAGATACGGGGCATTCGAAGAAGCCAGAAAGCAAAAAGAGGCAAAGTACGCCACTCTGGCAGGCAAGATGAAAGCAACGTATAAGACAGTAAAGATTGGAGTGGTGCTAATAGGCTCTCTTGGAAGCTGGGACCCTGCCAATGATACAGTCCTTCGTCCACTCATGTCCAAAAAATACATGGGTAAATTCAAAAAGCTGTGCATTTCCGACGTGATACGATGGTCGAGAGACATTTACATTGAACATCTCACAGGTACACGCCAGTACAAGCCAGAACACGAGCCGAAAATGGAAACCACCAAAGAGAAAGAACGGAGAAGGAAACATAGGCAAGTGGAGGAAATCACCAGCTGGGCAAGGAACGATGAGAATAGTAACCAAGACAGCAGGGTGGTCATCCACACTCCCCAAATGGAAGATGTGGACCAGGAGCCTATACCGCCAACCCAACCCGCTCAGAACATAAGCAACCCCTATATTTATAAAATATACCAGGGACAAGATGGTCAGGTGTGGCCAAGATACAAGGAACGAACATTCGTTGCGAGCCGTGTCAGGGAGCGTAACCTACAAAGAAATCAAAAGTGTGGAGACAGTGGCAATCGAACAGCGGAACAGCCGCATAAAGTGACCAGTCAGAGTGAACAACTAATGGAACACGAGGGAAACGGCCGAAGCTGTCGAACCAGTGAGCTTCCCCCTGCGAACAACACGCCAACCCAATCACATACAAAGGAGAAGTTGGCGGACTAGAAGCTGAACTAATAAGGCCTCCTGCGACAGGCCACGAAGAATGAGAAATTGAACAGGGCGGACGAACTAATGAAAAGGCAGCCTGCCTGCGTGCAGCAGTACCTTGAACTATACTCGATAGACACTTGAATCTAGAACTAGCTACCTGCCTGCGTGCAGCAGTACATTGAACTAGATTCGATATACACTCGACTTGAGAAAGAGCTACCTGCGAGTAGTAGACCTCACACAAATAACTGCATCTGCGAATGCATATACCATGTAAATAACTGTAAATATTGTCAATAAAAATTTTCTGTTCTTATCAGCTTAATCTGCACAGTATGGTGGGCTGATTTTTATAGATTCTCGCTTCGGTCGTGTAGAGGAGTGGCTGCACCCCATCCCCCCGGGGACCTACTATAGGCAGGTGGACGCGCACAGGCGATCCACTCTCGGGGGGAACACTCAATAAATAGAAGAAATATTCAAAATTGAATTTTTTGGCAGTCGTTTGATGCAAAATTACCTCTTCAACCCTTGCAGTTTGGCTTTAAAAGTGACTTTTCAGTCAGAACTTCTATCCGGGTGGTGACTGTGGCGCCCTCTATTGAGGGAATCCGTCAGTCTTAGCGCAGCGCCACCTACCGGCAACATTAAGGGAGCCTGAAGCCAGACCCGACTTCCTTTGCGCTGGTTTTCCTATTTCTCCTTTCCCCGCCAGGGGAAGCTGGCTTGTCGCTGGGGACCGGCAGTACCTCACCACGTCAGCCGAACCTGGAACTGCGCATGCGCACCGTACACTGCCATGAGATTGGCCCGTACGGACTTGGGATGTGCTGCGTAGTCTGTCGATTGGGAGTGTGCTAATCTGCCGCCCGGTGGAGCCACTCATTGCAGCCGGTTGACAGTCCCGCCCCTAGCGGCCTGAAGTCGAACTTGCTTGCATAATTCGGGCGTGTCGCTCGGCATGTATAAAGGCGGCACGTCCCTGAGTTAGGTCAATTCTTACACAACATCTGCCTGTATTTTTCATTTGTAGTCAGCGCCACCTGGCGGCGGGGACTGGTGGCCCCGTGCTTGTTGCTTGATTAATTGGTTACTCTGAATTAATTGAAACTGCGACAAGCTCGTGGGTCTCCGGCCTCCGCCCCCAGATGGCGCTGCGTGTCTAGTTTCTTTTCACAAGAACAACATTTTAAAACCAAAATATCCACCCTGTTCCACGCTTTTAGGCGCAGGCGCAGAGGCAAGCAAGCAGTGAGACTCAAGGCTGGTGGGAACGGCAGCGCCACCCATCGCAGGAGCGGCCATTAGCAAAGCAATTGCATCGGCTGCCGATAGATGGCGGTGTCCGAACCACGTTAGGTTTTTCCCTTTCTTTCTGAGTGTAAGCAGTCACAAGCCCTGCACGACAGAAGCAAGATCGCGTTTCCTTGGGAGTTTTTTTTTGTTCTTGTTTTTTCCTTGAGATTGTTCCCCATCATATAGGGCACAGTTAGATAATCGACAACTAATTAGATTCTTAGACAGATACTGCACTCTTCGCCATTAGGTCGTGAATTATTCGGTCTCCTACACCCAGCGCTACTGATTTTCGGTTCCTGTATATACATTTTAACCTCCTTTATTTTTCTGTATACACTGATTCATCTTTTCGTCACTGCGTCTTTGTGTACATTATAAAATGTTCCGCATCAACCGTGATACCTGCGACAGCGATGGACTCGTTATTGACCTAGGTCAAACAGAGCCTACAGTGCAGCGTCCACCGAACAGTTCCGTACCCACAATGGACACACTGGAATCTAGTGAACAAGACGCTGTGGAGAATGCCTCCCCTACGTGGAGCATTTCATCCCTAATTCAAATGCTGTCACCGAGCCACAAACGTACGGACTCTTACTCACCGCCTGAGGCCTCCCGTGATCTGCCACATGCGGAAACGAACATTTTGCTTCGAGAGCCTCTCGCGCCAGCAGTTCCACTAATCGTACTCTCGCCTCCTAAACCAAACCCTGTTAAAGGCAGAGTATCCACTAGCCAAACTCCCTCTACGTCAAGAGCAGCAGACATCAAGGAAATGGAGCTTGCACAACAGAGGATCCTACGTGCTTCTACGAGTGCCGGAAGTGATTGCCCCACACGCTTAGCGCTCCGCTCCAAGAGGGCGCTTCGGCGTAACAGGAAAAACTACCAGCCGGCGCACATCCTGACGCCAGCCATACGCCGGAACCGTCCCCTGATACCAACAAGCCTCCACAAAGCCCTTGAAGATATCTGCAACTCGCCTAGGACACCCCTCTCCCCCCACACCGCCTAAGCCCGACTCATGTGTTACTCTGAAAGCAGACGTTCTCCACATCAGCTTCCCACTGTGTGGCCCATTCCGCTGCACTGGATGGGGCTGCTCGGCTGCCTTCCGCTCTACGGGTACATGGAAGAATGATCTGCGTGCGTTAAAACACCACTGGAGAAAGTGCATAACATCATACCGAAATTCACCACCCTCTGGTGCAACATCTGCCGATCTGAGATCCATGACAAGACTTTTCTTCACCGCTGCCTTATTGGCAGGACGCTACGGGAGGGAAGTGAGCCTGCTCTGAAAATACAATGCAGCCTCTGCCCATACCAGACCGCCAACAAGAAGGGAATGCGAAATCACCTCAAGCGGCATGAGAGACAGCAGAAGAGCGGCCCCACCCCACAGTTGCAGGACAACACGTCAGCTCCCGGCCATCCCATCTCGCCCCCCCCCTCCATCCGACAGCCCCACTGCACCACCACAGACGGATTGCCTCCACACGAGTGACACTGGCAAGCCCCTCTCGCCAACTAATGTCAACCCGAGTGCAAACAAGACCGCCACTCACGCCCCCCAACCCTCCCCTCCTGTCCCACGTTTTCACGATGAGGACCTGGAGCCTCGACGCATCGCGGTGATCGACGATTCGCCGCAAACCAGAAACGGAGGGCCAACAATACTCGCAAGCTGCTTTTCCAGCAATGGAGCACAACCGGTCGCACCAGAATTTTCTGATGAACCTACCGGAGCTCCGTCAACGACCGATCAGAACGTCGCCCTGGCATCCACCACGAACGATGCCATCCAGCCCGCTGTACCCAGAAGCACCCCGTTCCTGTGGCCCCCACTCTGATCCAGGACCATGTCTCTCGCCGGTTACCCCAGAGGCCTCGACCAGCAGAGACGACAGCCCGCAGCCTGCCAAACAAGCTCTTGATGTGAATGTTTCCGCCTCAGACAACTCCGTGTTGGACATCATAGGGTTCAGCCACCTCACCGCCTGACCCACCTCACCTCTCCGCCGTATGGCAGAGTATGATGACGACTTCCAGATCGTAAAACGCAAAAAGCGCAAACCCAAGAGTCGTCCCAACGAAAGGCACACTACAGATTCCACAACCTCACCCCACCCAAGGCCCAGATCCCCAACCATCCCTCCACCCATCCAAGCCCCCACAGCAAATGATGTCTACGAAGGCAACAACAGGCCTGACACCCGAATTACCATAGTGGAACACAAACTCCACTTACGTTCCCCGTCCCGGCGGTGTTCCAATGCCCCATGGCTAACTGCTTCAAACATTTCAGATCCGTGAAGTCCTGGTCTTCTGCCAAGCAGTCCCTGCACAGGCATATCGAACAGTCTCATGAATGGAGCATCCACGGTGAAGTCCTCTGGTGCAATCTCTGCAACGACGTCATCACCGCCCGTCCATCGGACCACCATTACCTGGTAGGGAAGCAACTGCGGGACAACGTGCCAAACAACTTACGATACGTCTGCAGGAGATGCAGGGAACGATTCCCTTCCCGCAAAGGGCTTTATAATCATGCCAAATCAGATGCAAGAAGCGATGCCATGGAAAACCAACCGGCCCTCCCAACACCCGATATAGGCAGGAGGAGCAACGCTAACCCCACAACCAGCCCCCCCCCCCTGTGGTCCCAGACGACCCACCCCCACCTCCCGAAGACACACCCAGAACACCGGACTTCACCCCGATCACAGTTGATGCCTGGCCCCCGACAACTCCGGAAATCCGCCCACCGACACGGATCATGCCTACCCAGCAGACCACCCCACCGTCCTCTCTGCCCGAGGAGAACAACGGCAGCGACCCCGCATCGGACCTCCACGTTCCCATCCCTCTCACGGACTAGCCTGACGGCTGTACAGATGAAGATACACCCGAGACCGAAATCGATGGTAGCGCCCCAGCCAGCGATCCAACCAACGAGGACATTCGCCTCCCATCCATTGCTGAATTCATTGAGCCGTTGGACACCATCGCTGGGCGGACACCATCAGAGTCATCATGGAAAGACCTCGAGGAGCTACTTGACAAAATAAAAACAGAAATCCACCGTCAGGCCAAGACCCCACCGCCACGTCCCCCTGATGGCCGCCCCCCCCTCTCAACACGGAAGATGCTCGGGCCCTGCAACGGCTGTACCGCAGAAACAGACGCAGAGCAGTCACGGCACTCTTCAACAACAACGCTCAAACCTGTGACCTTCCCGCAGCCGACGTCGAGAACCAATTTAAACGTGTCTGGGATGAGCGGTCCTTTGACAGCAGAATCTACAGCACGCTCATGACCGAAACCCTACTGTGATGGATCCGTTCTCGCAGGAAGAAGTTGCTTCATTTCTTCGAAGTGCGGAGAACACAGCCCCAGGGAATGACCGGATCTCCTATCAGACTTAAAGAGAGGTTGATCCTGAGGCCAAAGTCCTCACCAGACTTTTCAACGTTTTCCTGCAGCACAAAAGAGTCCCGACTTCATGGAAATCCTCAAGAACGATCTTGATTCCAAAAAAAGGAACACCCTACCTCTATTTCGGACTGGCGCCCAATAGCCCTATCTCCGACCGACTATAAGATATTTACCAAGTGCCTGACTGCACGCGTCTCCACATGGATCACCGAGTATAATGTGCTCTCCCACGCTCAAAAAAGGTTCACACCCCATGACGTGGTTTGTTGGAACACAACTATGTCCTCCAAACGCGGATCCAGAGAGCCCGCTCCGAGAAAGAACCTCTACAAATAGCGTGGCTGGACTGTACCAACGCGTTTGGTTCACTCCCGCATGGGGCCGTGACACAAGCACTGGAGAGCGCAGGAGCAGGGCCCGATTTCATCCAGCTTCTCAACGATATCTACTCTGGCACAGTCACTACAGTAGCCACTGGGCAGGGCGACACCGCGCCCATCCAGGTCAAGGCCGGAATCCGCCGAGGATGCCCGCTCAGTGGCCTTCTTTTCAATATTGCTATGGACCCCATTCTACGGAGCCTCCAACCAGATACACAGAACCAACATTCTGCGCTTGGCTACGCAGATGACCTAGTACTCCTCGGCGACACTCCAAATGAGCTCCAATCGCTGGTGTCCAGGACAGAGGAAGACCTGCGTAAACTCTCGATCATCATAAATCCCGCCAAGTCTGCAGATTTATCATACTCACCAGTAAAACCTGCTTGGACGAGAGAAATTGACATACGCATAGATGACCAACGCATCCGTTGCCTCCAGATGCACGAAACGTACAGATTCTTGGGAAAACCCAGAGATTGCCACCCTCCCTTGCCTGGACGACATGAACGAGTACATTAATAAAGGACTCGTCATTGTCCGATCCAAACTGGCTCCCTGGCAACGCATAGACGCATTGAAGACCTTCTTCTATCCGTCGCTTCACCATGGAATGCGAACGAGCCAGTTCCGCAAGGGGGACAGGCTCGACAGGGTCATGAAATCTGAAATCAAAAAGACCCTCTACTTACCTCAAGAGGCGTCCAACGAGTACCTTTACGGTCCCCTTCGGAAAGGCTGCCTCGCGATCCCAGTGGCAGCAGAAGACGCCGACCTGTGTCACATCGACGGAGCCTTCAAGCTTCTACCGTCGAGACCCGAGGATCCGGCAAATGGCATCTGAAGACCTCTCCCTCACGGTGCGTAAAAGGCTGCGACGAGACATAGATGATGGACACCTTACTACATACATGTCGGGAGACTCCACCGATGAGCTACACTTATCGTCCAATGCGATCTCAAGTTGCTGGACAAACGCACGGATGGCATCATATCGGCTTGGAGTACGATGGTCCTTCTCACCGGGGTCAATATGCATAATTTACAAAGACCTCTCTCTCTATGAGAGACAACGGAACCTCACTTCCAAAAAATTCGTGACCGTAAGCGACAGGAGCGATGCGAGGCCCTCCACCACCACAAAAGCCAGGGTAAAGCCATGGCGTGTGTTGCCTTGGACCCAGCAAGCTCCTCGTTCATCGGGTCCGCAGAATACCTGAGATACGCCGACTGGCGTTTCATACACCGGGCCCGGTTGAATCTTCTGCCGCTTAACGGGACCAAACGTTGGAAATCAAGTAATGATCAACGGTGCAGACGATGCAACCATCCAAAGGAGACGCTACCTCACGTTCTGCAACACTTTATGCTTCGCTCAACAAAGAGCGACACGCATCGATCCTGAACGGCCTAAAGAAAGCTGCTGCATACAGGAACAAAATAATATCCTGCGAGCAGAAATTTGGTTGAGACCCGACCTGGTCATACAGAGAGGCCGTCACCTCACGATACTTGACGTGACGGTCCCCTTTGACAACCGTCCAGAGGCTCTGAAAACGGCCAGGCGGGCAAAAATCGAGAAGTACTCAGAGTTGGCGGAGACGCTCCGCAACCAATACGAATCGGTAACGGTTCAGGCTCTGGTGGTTGGTGCGCTCGGGTCCTGGGATCCCGAGAACGATAATGTCATGCGCCCAGTCACCACAAGGAAATATCTGAAAAAGTTTAAACAACTGTGTTGCGGACGCTATCCGTCACTCAAGAGAGATATATACACCGAATTCCTCTCCGGAAAGAAACCAGTCTCCACCTCTAGACTAGCCTGCAGACAGGACGAGAATGATGGTGCATCCTCTGCACAGGACGACATCGCTGCCTCCAGCGTCCCCCACACGGCCACCAGCCACCGATCCCTCCCCCACCCAACCATCGATACGACGCAAGCAGTCCACACCTCCAACAACAACGCCAACGGTTGGAATCTCTTCTACCTCACACAAAAGGTCACTCAAAAACGGGACTATGTAAATATCGGACTTCTAGACGAACCATGTAAATATCAAACAGTCTGAGCACCTGCGTGTGCACTTCCAAGTCTCGGCACCTGCGCGTGGAATTCAAGCCCACAGCACCTACGAGTGCACCATTTATGTAAATATTCACTAAACATTTGTAAATAAAATTTTTTTTATCTGTTCTTATCAGCTTAATGCTGCTAGCAATGAGTGGCTAGACCTTCAGATACTCGCTTGGGTCTCGCCGGGAGTGGCTGCACGCTAAATGTAAAATTCCGTGCCAGCACCGACAGGGGGAGCCACGAGACGGTGTCTCTTAAAATAGCTCTCTCTAGATCCCACCAGGGGGCGCCGGGTTGTCGTTGTGGAGCGATACGATCACACAACCCCCGAAGAACCTGGTACTGTGCGTTACGCACCGCATATTAGACTCGGAGTCTACGCGGAGACCTGGGATGCGTGCCACAGTCCGACTGTCCTAGGGTGTGCTCAGCTACCGTCCGGTGGTGCCACCCACGTGTACATGGGCAGATCGTCACCTTCCCTTAGCGGTCGACAGTCGAACTACTTAGCGTAAGATCGCTTCGCCCGACATGTATAAGGTCACCTTAGTGTGTCACAACACCTACGCAAACACGGCCACACCCCTTTTTAGTTGTGATTTTTTTCACCAGGAGCCATTTAGTTATAGTTCTGGAAACTTTGTCGTTTTTTCGACTTTTTCTGGACTTTCACTTTTTTGACAGTTTCTCGACTTTGCCATTTATTTGGCTTTTTCGGGACTCTGCCGATTTTTTGACAATTTCTGAACATAGAGAATTTTCCGGGCCTCGGGACTTTGTCGATTTCTCGACATTCTCCGGACTGTGTCGTTTTTTCGGCAGTTTCTGGTGGTGAAGAGTTTCGACTCGGGACTCTGAAACTTTTCTGGGATTTTCTCGACTTAGAAAAATTGGGAACTTTCAACATTTTTGGCAATGGAATTTAAACCTATCCTTTATTTATTTAAACTAATTAATATATTTCTCTTCTTTTTAAATATGCGGGGCATTTTTTTATTTTTTTTTTCGGGATATGACTGATTGGTTCTTGGTTTGTGTACTGTTTTATTTACCAGAGCACGCCAACACAAAAAATATTTCCACCCTGTTCCGCGCATGCGTAGACGTATCAACAAACATTGTATTTCGACACTAACCAGTGGAGACGGTGATACCTTCTGTCGCAGGAGTGGTGCAGATGTAGCTTGCTGCAACGGCCACCGACAGAGGGCGCCACCCGATCCACAGCTAGTGCAAACATTCTTGGCAAATTCAATCCCGTGCAGCCGCATACCGTGCCTGACACAAGCGAGTCGCGATTCATTGATAGTTTTCTTTGACTTCTCTCGCCACTCGGCTAGTGTTACAGCCTGTTGTTGATTTGGACAGTGTACTGCTCTCTTTTCTATTTGGTCGGGAATATTCGGTCTTCTACAGCGTGCGATTCTCAAACTCGTGTGAATCCTAACGAGTAGTTCCCCCATTGTACGATCTAACTGTACCTGTATATATTCTTGCATCCTGGTGCACATCCCCTGTATATAAATATATATATTCTTACCTACAAAGTGCATTCCCATACTTACTACGCTCCCTGCCAACATGGAGAACAACCACGACTACAACTCTAACCTGTTCGACCGTGAAGAGGAGGAATGGAGTGATTGCCTGACGATTGACACCGACGAGGATACACCGCAGACGGCCCACAACAACAGTGTGCGGCGCCTCCCAGCAGTGCACTGCTGGATAGTCACATCCCCCCTTACCGAAGAATGACGTCACCACCATAACGCCCGAGTGGAGCCTCGCTGTCTTATTGGAGAGATTCAGGCAAAGCGACTTCTCTTATATCAATCCGAGCCCGCTACCAAACATCTCCTCTACCCACAACAGCAACCCAATCCTGCACCGAGCCGGACCTCCTACAGTCAGACCACATCTACCTCCCGGGCGGCGGACATCCGAGATCTCCAAGCCATGAATCAAAGCATCGTGCGGGCCTCAGCCAGCACCGAGACGGATCCACAGCAGCGAGTAACGCTTCGGTCTAAGCGAACGTTACTACGCAAGAAGAAGACCTCCGAGAGTCCGATCACTTCCCATACTATCACTCGGAAGCGTCCATCTACAATAAAGCCCACACCACAAGCTACAGCGATGCTCCTCTCTGTTGACACACTACCAGGCCGACCGGCCCCCCCACACCGCACCCGATTCATGCTGCTCGATGAAGAAGGACATCCTGAACGTTTTCTTCCCACTCAGAGGGTCCTTCCGATGTCCACGATGGGGATGCCCAGGTAGATTTCAAAAGGCAGGATCATGGCAAAATTACCAGAATGCCCTTACCAAACACCTGAAAAAGGCCCACTGCATAACCCCAGCCGACACACAAGCATAGCGCACCATCTGCAACCCCCGCATTTGCGACAAACCGTCACTCCGCAGATGTCTCATCGGGAGGAAGCTCCGTGATGACGAGGAGTTCGCCCCAAGGATCCCCTGCACATTCTGCGACTACCAAACGTCGAACAGAAAGGGGATGAGAAACCACTTTAAGCGTCATGAGCGAGAGCGTCAAGCACAGCCCGTGACACCTGCTCAAAGGTCCCCCCTCCCCCCGCTAGTTCTAAAGCCACAGACACTCAGGAGCCCAATCTGAGAAGCAAGCAACCTGACCACGACAAAGACATCCACACCAAGCGCCAGTCCCCATTTGCCACAAACTGCAGAACCAAGGAGGATGGCCCTAGCACAGCCTGCGAGGCGACGTTGGTTATACAACCAAGTCACCACCAGTCCAACCCACAGAGAACCATGGCATGCTCTTCCTTCCTTGGACCCCACCCAACAGACTCCAAACCAGATTACTTGCAGCAAAGATGACCTCATCATCAAGGGCCGCCAGAACCTCACGTGCAATCCCCCTCGCCCACCTCCATTCTCAAAGCCTGAAGAAACACCCCGCAACCATCGATCGGATGCACCAGTGCCGCCCTCCGCACAAGACCATGCACCCGCCAAGTGGTCACACGTTGCCACCACCCGGTCCACCCCCGCAACCGCCTTCCTCCGTTCCGGCAGTGTCACCAACGCTCGGCATTCCCGACCCCCCACAACGGGAAGACTCGACGCCCGCCCCTACAAGTCCCACTGAAGCACTGACAAAGCACGTCAGCATGCCTCCTGATCACGAAACTTCATCGGACGATGGTGATTTCATACCAGTAGCGCGAAGAAGCCTGCAGCTGTCAGCGTGCCTGCGGACACCACGCCTCAAGTGACCCCTCCGTCTCCCACCATTCCCCCTACTGACGCCATGAATCCCCCACCAACAGCCCGAGTGGCCCGGCTGCGCCTGCCGACACCCGGAATGTGATCACGGGCCACGAAGTCCACCTGAGATTCCCTGTCCCAGCAGTGTTCCATTGTCCCTTCTCCAACTACCCAAAACGATTTCGCTCAGTAGTCTTGGTCCTCGGCGAAGCAATCGCTTCATCGCCACGAGTGGAGAATCGATAAAGAATCTCTCTCGTGTAATATCTGCGGCCAACGTTATCAACGGTCGACCCTCCGACCACCACTGTCTCGTAGGTCTCCAACTCAGAGACAACATCCCGAACAACCGTATGCCGCAGATGTCGAGAGCGATTCCCCTGGAGGAAAGGGCTGTTCAACCACATGAAGGTCCACACAAGAGCAGACATCCAACAGAGCCAGGCTCCGCACCAGCAACTTGCGATCGGATAACGGCCTGACACCACCAAGAGCACCGCGAGCCCTGATACAACGGATGACCCACCTCCTGGCTCCTCACCTGCACCGGGCGAACTAGAACCACAATCTCTACCAAACAGCACGCAGCCCCCACCAGCCAGTGATCTGCAGTCATCCCCCCAGACCGCCTCCACACACCCCCTGCGTGCCTTAGTCCAATACATCCCACGCCCGTCGAGAGCCAAGCGGACCCTGCCCCTGATCTCCACGCTCCAGTACAAGTGACCGACTGGCCAGATGATGATGATGACGAAATGACGCTGGAGAGGGACAGCGACGAAAACGCACCATTCATCGACCCGGCCTCCGAGGACACCCCACTCCTCTCCCTTGCAGCCCAAACTGAACCTCTCGACTCACTGCATGGCAGGAACCCGTCTACCCAAACTTGGACTGAATTCACGGAAATGCTCGGCCGGATCAATGACGATATTCGGCAACAGATGAAAATCTCCTCCCCCCCCCCCCCCGCCTATCAACACTGACGGCTCTCGTGCTCTCCAGAGATTGTATCGCAGGAACAGACTCCATGCCATTCGGGCCATCCTGAACGGAAATGGCCAAACCTGCAATGCACCCATCCTGGAAGTACAGCAATACTTTCAGAAGATATGGGGAGAGAGAAGGGTTGACGACACCCTGTACCACATGAACTACGACCGACCACCAATCGTTATGGACCCATTCACCGAGGACGAAGTTGCACGGGCCTTGAACAGGGCAGAGAACACAGCTCTCTTATAAAACCTGGAGAGAGGTGGACCCTGACGCCAAAACTCTCACCAGGATATTCAACATCTGCCTGGCGCATCGGAACATCCCGGATGAGTGGAGAACATCTCGAACCGTCCTCCTTCCTAAAACAGATAACCCAACTGAAATGTCTGACTGGCGCCCGATCGCCTTGTCATCCACCACATATAAGCTCTTCACTAAATGCCTCACTGCCAGGGTGTCATCGTGGATCTCCACCCATGGGGCGCTCTCATGTGCACAAAAAGGTTTTACTCCCAGCGACGGCGTGTTCGAGCACAATTTTGTGCTTCAAAATAAAATCCAGCGGGCAAGAACGGAGAAACACCCCCCTCTGCATTGCCTGGCTGGACTGCTCGAACGCGTTCGGCTCCCTAACACACAAGGCGGTGAGCAAAGCACTCGAGAGCGCAGGAACTGGTGAGGCATTCGTCGAGCATATTAACAACGTCTACAGTAACACATCCACTACGGTCGCCACCGGGAGCGGGGAAACCCCACCCATCCCCATTCGTGCTGGAATCAGACAAGTCTGCCCATTGAGCGGCATTTTATTCAACCTTGCAGTAGACCCCATCTTAAGGTCCGTACAACCAGACACCGCCCCTCAACACAGTGCCCTTGCATATGCGGACGATATCGTTCTCATCGCCAACAACCCCAACGAGCTCGAGCACTTGGTTACAACAACCGAAGAAGGGCTCAAGAAGCTCGCCATTTCCCTAAACATCAGAAAATCTGCGGTCCTCGCCTTCTCTCCTCAGAAACGGCCAACGTATTCGCTGCCTGCAGCTGGGCGAAACATATCGTTTTCTGGGCAAACCAACAGGAATCGCGGCACTCCCCAACACCGACTGGTTTCCACCACGCCATGCGGACCGGCCAATTCGGGAAGGAAGACTGGGGCCGACTCGATAGGGTCATCAGGTCTGACCTGAAAAAGATTCTCTACCTGTCCCAGGAGGCCGCAAACGATTACTTATACGGCTCAGCAAGACAAGGATGTATGTCGATCCCGATCGCGGCCGAAGAATCAGACTTATGCTTAATCAGCAACGCATTCAAGTTGTTAAACTGCGAAGGACGTGAAAATCAGAACAATGGCGCAACAGGACCTCTCTCACAATATGGAAGAGACTCAAGAGGGAGATTGATGACGGGGACGTCTCCAGGTACCTGTCCGGGGACGTCTCCAGGTACCTGTCCGGCGACGCCTCAGATGAATTTCACCTCTCGTCTAATGCAATATCCAGCGTGTGGACGGCAGCTAGGATGGCATCCCACAGACAAGGAGTGAAGTGGTCTATACAGCGCCAGGCGGTCTGCCTCACTTATAAAGACACGGCTCTCTATGAAAGACAAAGAGGATCTATTACAAGAAACATCCGCAACATCAAGCGAAAGGAACGAGCAAAGGCCCTGCAAGATCGCCGAAGTCAGGGGAAGCCGATGGAATGTGTGGCGCTGGACACCTCCAGCTCACACTTCCTCGGGTCCGGTGAATTTCTACGTTTCGCCGACTGACGTTTCGTACACCGGGCCCGTTTGAACCTTCTCCCGCTTAACTGGTCGAAAACATGGAAGCCGATGCCAGATACGGGTGGCAACCGAGCCGAGACACTGCCGCATGAAATTGAACATTGCATGCGGTACTCAGCCCATGTACAGCGCCGCCATACAGCCATACTTGACCGCCTAAAGAAAGCTGCCGCCTATCGCCATCAATCATCGCAAGCGAGCAGGAGGTCGGCGGAAATAGAGGATGGAAGCCTGACCTCGTGATTAAGAAGGGGCGTGACGTCACTATCATAGATGTCACAGTCCCCTTCGAAAACAGGCCAGATGCATTCAAGGAAGCCAGGCTTAGGAAAGTGGAAAAGTACCGAGAGTTGGCCGACATTCTACGACGTGATTACGAAACTGAAACCCTGCAAGCTCTCGTTGTCGGAGCCCTCGGGTCCTGGGACCCGGAAAACGATAAGATCATGAGGCCTCTGGCAACGAAGAATATACTCGAAAATTTAAGCAGCTCTGCGTGGCTGATTCCATTCGCCACTCTCAGGACCGATACTTTGAATTCTTGACCGGCCAACCACCGACCGCCAGCCAGCAACACTCTCAAGCCTGCCATCTACCGTCGCAGCAATCAAAACAACCCCGCATACGCAAAGGAGTACCAGCCTCTACCGCCGATGTCGTAACCGACCCACCAACCCCCATCCCCCCACCCGCTTCAGGTGCGTCTCCCCAGTGCACCGAAGCCCCAGCACGTCTGGAACACTCCGACTCAGGAGGATCAGCCTCCCATGAACACAACAGTGCAGCACAGATCGTTGAGTCACTGCGCATGCCCACGCATGCGCCATGGACTTACCCTAGACCAGTGACTGCAACGGTCCACCGGCCATTTATCAACCCACCGTAGCTCGTCGCATCACTGCGCATGCTCACGCATGCGCCATGGACTAACTCTTGACCAGTGGTCTGCGGCGAGCGAAGACTTTTTCGATGTCGTAGATGTCGCTTGTAAATATGTACAGAATCCTACTGATGAAGATAATTGTATATACCTGCATCATTACACCTGCGTGTGCCATTTCTTGTATCATAATTTAGCATTTTAATAAACAAACTTTTATCTGTTCTTATCAGCTTAATATGCGCTGTGACTCGGTAGAAAGATATTAAACTTATTTTTGGAACAGGGTGGAGATATTTCAGCTTGCTGAATCTCCACCACGGGTCGTCCCGGTATAGCATTACCTCCGGGCTCGGCCCACGTTTTAAGAAAAAAAGCAGAAAAACCACTCAATTAGTACACAATCGAAATGCATATGATAGCACCTGGGTGTGCAACTGCTCGTACATGTCATCTTTTTCATTGTCAATAAAGAGATTTTTTTCTCCTTAATATGCGTTTAAGTAAATACCCTGTGAATGACCAAACGAGATGTGTTATGTGATACAGCACCTGCGTGTGCACTCGAAATGTAAATGCTCTGAAAACATGTGTGAATAAAAGTTTTTTCTCTGTCTGTTCTCTTTCAATGGATTTACTTGGCACGTGTCGGTAGCCGGACATTTTGCACCGCGGGTCGTCCCGCGCCTCAACAAAGAGACAAAGCGAAGCACTCAATTAGTCTCTCCCTCGCCTTCGAAAAAGAAAGGTGGGAAAGCAGTCATTAAGCAGAAGGGACGCGTCCGTCACCTCTTTGTTTCGCACAAAGGCGGGAAAATCGCCCTCGGGCCTTGGTCGCCTTCTTCCGCGGGGGAGGACGCGGACGAGTGGTCGCGGCCCGGAAACAGCGCGCGGCCGATACTATCAAAGTTTTTATTTAATTAAGAGAAAGCCCGGGGACGCTGTGTCCACGTCGCTTTGCAGCGCGATTCCCGCCAGAAGGCGGCAAACGACGATGCCTCTCCGTGGGCCGAGAGATGGCGCGCTTTCGTTTGGGCCGGAGTCTCCGTTCGCTTCAGAGAGGTGGAGAAGAAAGTACGAGCATCGCTTTTTTTTTCTCTGCAGGAAGGGAGGCTGTGCCTGTAAACCCTCCTGGATTTACTTACTCGAATCGTTATTTATTTAATTATCCTTCCCTCGGAGAACGAGTTTCCGTCCGGGGCGCGAGCCGGAATCTCTCGCTTCGCATCCCATGCAGGAGTAAGTAGGGAGAAAGGGGTGGTTCGGGGCCACCGGGGGTCGGCAGTTTTGGCCGGGTCTTATATATTTGTATCCATCCTTATCCCATTTGTTCATTCTTTTTCTTCTTTCCCTCCGAGAAGGAGTTTCCATCGTGGTTGCGTGAGCCGGAATCTCTCGCTTCGCTCGAGCTCCCATGCAAGAGTAGGGAGAAAGGGGTGGTTCGGCGCCACCGGGGGTCCGAATTTGCGGGAGTGTGTGCGTGGGCCCGGAGGGAGGGGGAGAGGCGTCGGTCAAAGACAGACCGACTCCTCTTCCCGCCACCTGCGGGTGCCGAGGAGGGTCGCAATTTCTTCACCCCCAAAGGTCCTCGCGAAGATCAAAGGGCGGCGGGGGTGCGACAGGGTCGTCGACCCGGGGAAGGCTAACCGCGGTCCGACCCCCGCGGCGGCGGCCGTGTCAAAGGGGTCGGCCCCCGACGGGGGTCCCGGCACCCCCATTTGAAAGCGCCGCGCGTATATAGGTCCCCCTGGAGGAACGACCGGCATCGCTTCTCGGCTATTTGGCTAAGATCAAAGTGTAGAGCGCTGATAAAGGCCCTGGAGAGTGCTGGGGACAGTTTCGTGAAGCTTGTTAAAGACCTCTATTCCGGAACATCAACAACCATTGCCACCGGGAATGGGGAGACATCGCCAATCCCAATCAGAGCAGGAATCAAGCAGGGGTGCCCCCTCAGTGGCCTTCTGTTTAACCTAGCCATTGACCCTGTGTTACGCTCCGTCCAACCCGACAGTTCTCCAGATCACACCACCCTTGCGTATGCGGATGATATTGTCGTGTTGGCCTCATCCCCAGATGAACTCCAGGCCCGAATAAAAACAGTCGAAGACGGTCTCCGGATGCTATCAATCGAGTTAAATCCGAGGAAATCCGCGGTACTTGCCTATTTGTCCACAAAACCTGCTGGTCCAAGAGAGGTGGACATCCTCATCGGACAGCAGCGTATCAAATGCTTGAAATTGGGTGAAACCTACAGGTTCTTCGGAAAACCAACTGGCATCGCAGCGCTCCCTTGCGCAGAGATGTGTGAATACATCGACCCTGCACTTCTCATACTACGATCCAAGCTAGCCCCATGGCAACGCATTGATGCAATTAAATCATTTTTTCCAGCCTTGCAGCATGCTATGAGGACCGGCCAATTTCGCAAAGGAGACTGGGGTCACCTTGACAAGGTACTTCGTGCCGAGCTTAAGAAAACTTAGTACTTACCCCAGGAAGTCGCCAATGAATACTTGTATGGTGCAAGTAAAAATGGTGCTTGGCCATACCAATTGCCGCCGAGGAATCCGACTTATGCCACGTTTCAAATGCTTTCAAGCTGCTAACATCGCATGAGCCGCGGATGAGAGCAATCGCATTAGAAGACCTCACATTCACAATCCGGAGACGTCTGAAGCGTGACATGGAGGACAGTGACATAGCACAATACTTATCGGGGGCTAATGAACAAGAGTTCCATCGGTCTTCCAATCCTATATCCAATATGTGGACTGCAGCCCGCATGGCCTCACACAGGCTAGGAGTTAATTGGTCGATCCAAGGCAACAACATCTACCCGACGTACAAGAACACTGCTCGTCCAGCTCGCACTTCCTGGGCGCCGGAGAGTACCTTCGGTTGCCCGATTGGTGCTTCGTTCACAGGGCCCGGCTTAACCTCCTTCCGCTCAATGGCTCCAAACGTTGGAAATCAGCGGAAGAAAGACTGTGCAGGAGGTGTAAATCTCGACCCGAGACACTCCCACATTGTCATAGAACATTGTATGAAGTACTCCTCCCACCTGCAAAGGCGTCACAAAGCAATTCTGGATCGGCTCAAACGGGCTGCGTCCTACAGGTGCAAAATCATAGCTAGTGAACAAGAGGTCGGGGGGACTCGAAGATGGAAACCTGATTTGGTATTAAAGAGGGGACGTGACGTCACCATTATCGATGTCACGGTCTCCTTTGAGAATAGACCGGAGGCCTTTAAAGAAGCCAGAATGCGGAAACATGAAAAATATCGGGAGTTGGCGGAAACACTGAAGAACTAGTATCAGTCCGTCACAGTGCAAACCCTCGTTGTCGGTGCTCTCGGGACTTGGGATCCTGAAAACGATAAAGTAATGAGCCCACCGACAACGAGGACGTACCTGAAGAAGCTCAAGCAACTCTGGGTGGCGGACGCTGTGCGTCACTCCCGAGATTTATATTATGAGATTTTAATGGGACACCCCCGACTCCCACTCAACAGGACTCACAGCAACACCACCAACCAGACAGCCAGCTGCGAGCCAACCAGCCACCAACTGCAAGCCAGCATAGGATGGATAATTCGCAACCCCGCATACGGAACGGCCCCCCAAGCCCTGCAAATCACCCACGATCACCTGCCCTTACCCAAAACTCATGGTCCCAACCCACCCCCTCCCTCTTCGTGCACGCTCCGTTTCGCCAGGACAAGGGAGCCCCTGGACGTAAGAAGCGTCCCACACCAGGAGGCGAAGCCTCCCATGAACAGTGCAACTTGGATCGTTCCGTCACTGCGCATGCCGACGCATGCGGCATGGACTTACTCTAGACGAGTGACGTCAACGGTCCCTCGGTTCAACATCTGTGCATCGTTGTTCGTCGCATCACTGCGCATGCTCACGCATGGGCCATGGACTCACTCTAGACCAGTGTTCTGCGGCGAACATGGACAATTTCGATGTCGGAAATGAACGCGTGTAAATATGTATATTTGTCAAGAAGAATACCAAACAAGATTATTGTACATGAAGATATCTGCACCTCCGTGTGCCAATTTGTGTAAAAAATCAATTTCATTGTCAATAAACAAATTTTTATCTGTTCTTATCAGCTTAATCTGTAGATTATGGTGGGCTGATTTTTATAGATTTTCGCTTCGGTCGTGTAGAGGAGTGGCTGCCCCTCATCCCCCCGCGGGCCTTCTTTAGGCAAGGGGACGCGTACAGGCGATCCACTCTTGGTGGGAAACACTCAAAATAGAAGAAATATTCAAAATTCAATTATTTGGCACACGTTTGATGCAAAATTTCTTCTTCAACTCTTGCAGTTTGGCATTAAAGTGAGTTTTCAGTCTGAACTTCTATCCGGGAGGTGACTGTGGCGATTTTTTTATCTGTTCTTATCAGCTTAATGTTGGAAAAAATCAGTTGGAGTCCCACTCATGATGCTGTTATCAAGTGGGTGAACGATGAATTTCCAAATGAGAAGAAAGGAGCAGTATACCCATTTGTATCAACCCTCCAAGTAGCCATCAAAACAGAAGACTTAATACTTTGGTAGAACAATTCCATGACTCGCGAGCTCGGACTCCCTGCATGGTGCGAAATCTTCGCGAAGGGGAAGAATGCTTTGCTTCGACCCCTTGACTCACATATACTCGCTTTACAAGACTATCGAGCGCTGGCATTTGAAAAACAAGGGTGCACTCAACTTCAACGCCTACACTAACATAAAGAACCGCTTGAAAGAGGTACTGTTGAAACAACTCATCTCAACTAGCCAAAAAGAGATCGTCAGACAAATATGTAATGAGGGCAAAACCAATTTCTCAGCATGAATACCATAAAGCCACATATAGAACATCAATTTGTTTTATTGCCTTCTATTTTCATGCAGTTATCCGATGACGAACTAGAACGAGCCAACATGTCCAATGAGTGGGTGTTTCATGCTATGGAACTTGCATTTCCAAAATAACCATTACTGCACCACCAGGATGGATGGACTTTCTAGTGGAAATCATGATACATAGCGTGTTTCAGTCTTATACGGAAGATCTTAGCGTTCTAGAATGGATGTTCGGTGCCACTTTCCACCAACGCAACGCTTTTGGAAAATATGTCAGCAATGCCCGCACCATCCTTGGAAAAACTAAAATCCATTACGGGTACTGGTCAAAGCCACAAAAGGGAGCTCCAAGAAACATCGAAATTCAACGTGTTCCGCAAGTATGCTCCATTCCATCCTTCAGATGAACAAGAAAGACCTACAACCACTTTAAAAGCCTAGATAAGCTTAATGAGAGACCCTCCCAAGTAGTAGTAGCAAAAGCTTGAAAGAGCAGCTCGTGGAAGAATATCATTTATACAAGCAAAAAAGATATGACGGCACAGTACATTTCTATGCTCGGAATTCGACCACAAGTGCTCAATACCCAGAAGACGGCCCTGTGAAGTTTCTGGTTTGCCAATAAAGTGTTCAACGACTGAGGGACAATTTGCAGTTATTCATTTATCATTCTTTTGCAATTGTTTCTTTACTAGCAAATGCAGCTACTTTTGTATCAGTTGGATACTAGCGTGTCCACCTCCTGCCTATAGTAGGCCCCATCCCCCGGGGGGCCTACTATAGGCAGGTGGACACACAAGTGATCCACTCTCGGGGGAAACACTCATATTTCGCAGTTGTTTGATGCAAAATTACTTCTTCGACTCTTGCAGATTAGATTTAAAGTGACTTTTCAGTCTGAACTTCTATCCGGGTGGTGGCTGTGACGCCCTCTCTTGAGGGAATCTGTCAGTCTTTGCGCCGCGCCACCTACCGGAAACATTAAGGGAGCCGAAACGAGACCCGACTTCCTTTGTGCTGGTTTTCCTGTTTCGCCTTAGCCCCGCAAGGGGAAGCTAGCTTGTCGCTGGAGACCGACAGTACTTCACCACGTCAAACGAACCTGGAACTGCGCATGCGCACTGTCATTTGATTGGTCCGCACGGACTTGGGATGTGCTGCGTAGTCTATCGATTGGGAGTGTGCTAATCTGCCGCCCGGTGGAGCCACTCATTGCAGCCGGTTGACAGTCCCGCTCTAGCGACCTGAAGTCGAACTTGCTTGCATAATTGGGACGTGCCGTTCGGCATGTATAAGGGCGGTATGTTCAAGAGCTAGGTGAATAAAAAATTTTACCCAACATCTGAGTGTATTTTCATGTGTAATCAGCGCCTCCTGGCGGCGGGGACTGGTGGCTCCGTTCTTGTTGCTTGATTAATTGGTTTTATTTATTAATTAATTGAAATTGTGACAAGCGCGAGTCTCCGGCCTCCGCCCCCAGATGGCGCTGATTATCTACTGTCTTAATTCACAGATTACATTTTAAAACCAAATCCTCCACCCTGTTCCACGCATCAGGCGTAGACGCAGAAGCAAGCAAGCGGTGAGACAGAAGGCTGGTGGAAACGGCAGCGCCACCTATCGCAGGAGCGGTCATTAGCAAAGCAATTGCATCGGATGCCGATACATGGCGTTGTCTGAACCACGTAAGGTTTTTCCCCTTTCTTTCTGAGTGTAAGCAGCCACACGCTATGCATGACAGAAGCGAGTTCGCGTCTCCTCATTGAGGTCTATTTATCCTTTTGTTGGATATTTTCCCCACATATAGGGCTTTAATTTATTCTAGGAAAATTGTTTCTACTGATCTCGTTCTGCATAGCTGATAAGCGGATACCCACAGATTCGTACAAAGGGTCAGAAATACGGTCTTATATACCGTGCATTCAACATTTGTACACTAGAGCGGAAGCTTCGTACGATTTGAACCCTGTATATAAATTTCATTATAGTCCTGTGTCCCAACTTTGTACCTGTAGATATATATAATTCTCGTCTTCATAGTCGGTACGTAATACTCACGCACTAGAAATTTCCCTGTTGCTGACACAATCTACTGCAGATGATGGACGAAAATGTGAACCCGCATATTACGGACAATCCGATTGAGGACAATGGTTGGTTGGTTGGTTGGTTGATTGGAATTTAGTGGCACAAAGACCAGTTGCGGTCATGCTGTGCCAAACAAAGGTTTGATGCGTAACTAATGATCATGGCAAAATCTATACACTAG
>JJRW01S0027542.1:8261-18946 GCA_001188405.1 Loxosceles reclusa
CATCGACATAAAGTAAAGATTTTTTTTTACAATTCATAGCAAAGTTCTGCTATTTTGATTAAGTTTAGTTTGAGAATTTCTGAAACGTTTCAAAGACGTTGCTTTACTTTATTGGATTTTCATGACTTTGCATTTTGAGAGTAGAAACTCGAGATGACTCACTAAATGTTCGTGCAAGGCTTCAAGACTTAGAACTGTAGACAAGTTGTTTTTGTTTGGATTCACCCACTGTGCAAACAGATTGTTTTATAGCAGGTTCCTCCCCCTTCTCATGCAGGGTTAGCCAGGGCAATCCTGCACACCCCTGCACAACTTACGTGGTGATTCTTAAACAAAAGTCCTAACTGCTGCTCTTGTGCAAGTGTAGATATGCATGAGACGGTGAGAATTCTTCTAAGCGCTATTTACTGCACAATATAGATAATTTTTCTTGATGACTAGTTTCAACAGACTGTCCTCTCTTCCGATCCACGTCTGATTATCAGATGGTTGGAATTGTAATTTGAGAAGATGTTGCGTGCGAAAACGACAACTGCCTTTTCTGTCGTGTTTGTGAAGGCTCAAAGTAATAAATAAGATAATTTTTGCGGTGTATTAATCGTATATGTAGCCCATAATATTGGAGAAAAATGTGAAACAAAAATTACGACGTCATATCCGGTGCACGGGGAAAAAAACTTTTTTGGAAACAAGAACATCGGAACTTGTTTTCATAGGAAAATATTGTAAAGACTAACTTTACGTTTTGTCGATGCCAGGGTTCGACCCGATGAATCTGCCATCCCCAGAGCTCTAGAAACGCCGCTTCAACCGATTAAGCTACGCCGACGCTGTAATTCTATGCTTACTTTGAAGTCTTTTGTGGGTTGACATTACATCCTTCCCCACCTGAAAGAAAGGTCAGGGTATCTACCTGACCTCGAGTGGTGGACCCAACGGTTTGGGTCCTTGGCCACTAATGTGAGTCCCTGCTCGGGCGCCATTTGTAAAGAAAAACTGTCGACGCCGGGATTCGAACCAACGGATCTGCCATCCCCAGAACTCCAGAGCGGCCGCTTTAACCGATTAAGCTACGCCGAAGGAGTATTTCTGTAACTTATTTTGAAGTCATTTGTGGGTAGGCATTACAGACTGAAGCGATTAATTAGTTTATAAAAATATTGCACTCACATTTTAGTTTAAAATGTAATGCTTAAAATATTGGGAGGTAAAATTTGCCAATCTGGAGTGTCGTCACTCAGGTGACGTCACTTGCCTTATGGTTAGGAGGTGGTGATGTAGCGCGGGTCATTTTTAAAGCGTTGCAAAGTGGTTGCATCCATCGCATTTTGATTACTCGATGGGAATAACGATTTAATCCCGTAGTTAAATCGTTGTTCTTGCAACCGTTGCAGAATAATTACAAGAGAACCGTTTTAACAACGACTATTTCGCATCTGTTTTTGCAATAATTATGTCATATCTATTTTTTAAACGGATTAAAGTCGGAGTAGTAGTTTAAGTAAAAATGAAACACTGGGTAATTGACGTCTTATAGCTTTTTTTTATTTTGAGACCTCTTTGGACCCATGATTGGAGATTTGCCGTAACTTCTTTTATTGCTAGAAATTATTTTGCGACTTAGCAGTTTATTTTCGTTCTTTGCAAATTACTGTAATTTTAACAATTTTTTTCGACTTTTGAAAAGTATGAGACTACGTAACTTTCCCTATGTACAAAATTGCTTTTGAATACTTTTGATATTTTGCAATGCTGAGTTTGCAAATCGCTGAAAAGCCATAGTATTCCTTGCGTCCATAGCATATTTGGCGGTTGCTCTTTCGCTGCTGTAATGCACTGGTATTGCTCTCCAAATCAGAGGATCAAACAAGACGTATCCCAATGTAAAACTACGAAGTTTTTGCAGTAAATCTTGTAAACAAAAACTTTAATTATATCGACACTGGGATTTCAACCAACGGATCTGCCATCTCTAGAGTGATCGCTTTACCTCTTATGCTACGCCGACGTAGTAACTGAGTAGCTTAAATTAAAGCCATTTGTGGGTGGCAATTACACGCCATTTTTAATTAAAATGGACAGTTGTTAAACTATTATAGAGGGTACCAACGACAGTTATCAGTGGCGTAGTTAGTACGCGAGTTTTTCAGCATTTGAACAGGACTTGGTTGGAAACACAAAAATTACTCACTACTCTCTGGAATATTACCAAGGTTAAAAGTACTTCCCATCTCGTGGCGTCATTTAGTTATCTGTTTCAGAATTGTGAGTAACAGGTTTTGTAACAGCTTTTATAACCATTTTGCACCTATTTACCATTTGGTTTTCAACGATTTTGTTACGACTTTGCAACCGTTGGAACAACAGATTTTTTTCCACGATTTAGCAAAGGTCACAAATGTGTCGATGCAACCAGACATATTTAACTAGTATACTAAACTATGACTAGAAACGTGTAAAGAAATGTTGTCAACGCCGGGATTCGAACCGGGAACGTTCAGCAGTTTAAATGGAAAAGCATTCGCTTTTCCATTTAAGCTACACCGACGAGTAACTGGGTAGCTTAAATTGAAGTCCTTTGTAGGTGGACATTACATCCTCCCCACTTGAAAGAGAGGTCAGGGTAACAACCTGGCCTCGAGTGGTGAACCTAACGGTTGGGTCCTTCGCCACTAGTGTGAGTCGCTAAGTGCATGCGCCATTTTCTAAAGAAAAGTTGTTGACGCCGAGATTCGAACCAACGGATCTGTCGAGCGCTCTAGAACGAGCGCTTTACCGGTTAAGCTAGGCCGACGTTTATTTGGCAAGCTTAATTTCGAAGTGTTTTGCGGGTGGACATTACAAACGTATTTGCAACGTTTGATGAAATTGCTGTTGCGACAACTTTACATCGTTTTTGTGCTAACTGGGTCCAAAATATCCCCCTACATCCCCGTTATTATTAGTTACACAGTTAAGTATTACACAGTTAAATTAACTTAGGATTATTGTTAAGATCATCACTGGGAGAGGGCCAGACGGGATGTTTTACTTTATCTTCGTGCTCATTGAAGAAAGCATGGACACACCGAGCTCTGTAAATGGACGCGTTGTCGTCTTCAAGTAGAGGTCGTTCATTAGGAAAGACAGTGTGGAGTATGGGATACAGATAATCATCGAGAACGAAGAGTTGTTGGTCTGCTGTGATGGGCCTGAAAGTGATCCCAAACCACTCCATGATACTGCATCCTATATCATCACAGAGGTCTCCCCCCTTTCTTAACAGTCGTGAAGAGACAGTCGACATAAAAGCCTTCTGCGGGTGTTCTCCAGATGGCAAAAACGAGGCCGGTGGTTTAAAATAATGTAAATGCAGATTCGTCAGACACGATGTTTTGTCTCCACTGCAGTTGTATTCATCCATTGTACTTTGAACATCATTGTTGTCGCTTCAAAGAATCATGTGCCATTACCAATGATTTAAAAGTAGTCTCTGTGCCATGAATGTTCGCAGTATTCTCTCGGTGGATGGTTTTGGTTGATGCGTCTCCTGAAAATTGGGTGTTCATCTCGAAGGTTATTTGGAACACCGTTACCTTGTGCTTTCAGGCTGCTATCCGCTTCAGCACCTATTGATTCCGTTTAGTGAGGTTTGACCTTCTCCCACTCTTCTCTTTCGAATAGACGTTGTTTACCATACCATGACTGGGTAAAAATTTTCCATTATTAAAATGACTACGTGTATTCTTTTTGTGTGTTTAAATTTTCTTGCTTTTTTAGTTCTTTAGAATTTATTTCATACTTGATAGTAAGTTTATGACAACGGACCCCTGTTCCGAAGTTAAGGTACTAGTTAGTTTTGATAATATGTTTATTTCTTGTGTTTCTTAGTGTTCAATGTTTTGACGATGGAAAAAATTGTTTCCGCAATTTTATGGGTTGGGCGGGGAAATAACTTTGGGGCTTCGCATGTAAGTATTGTAATGCCCATCCACAAAAGATATCAAAAATAAGCACAGAAATCCTCTGTCGGCGTAGCTCAACTGGTTAAAGCGGCTCTCCGGAGTAGAACGTTCCGCGTTCGATTCCCGGCGTCGACAAGAAAGTAAAGATTTTCTTCACAAATGGCGCCTGAACAGGGACTCACACTAATGGCCAAGGACCGAACCGTTAGATCCACCACTCGAGGTCAGGTCGTACCTTGACCTCTCTTTCAAGTGGAGGAGGGTTTAATGCCCACCCACAAAAGATATAAAAAATAAGCACAGAAATACTCTGTCGGCGTATCTTAACTGGTTAAAGTACGGATGGCGAAATGACCAGTCGCCGGCCAGAGATTGGTCGCCAACGGCGCATTGATTCCAGAGGTTAGCGGAGATTGTTACGCATTGTTCGCCGTGAACGAAGGGCTATAACGGCCGAAATCACCTCCAGCTACAACAGTGGAGATCCTGACAGTGTGACTCAACACACAGTGCAGCGTACACTGCTGCGTATGAACCTACGCAGTCGGCGTCCGTGTCACGTCCCTGCGATGACGGTACGTCATCGCAAACAGTGCCTGCAACGGACCAAGCAACATCGGAATTGGACCACAGAGGAATAGAAGAAAGTCATCTGGTCCGACGAATCATGTTTTCTGATCCATCACATCGATGGGCGAGTGTGAAATCTCCGGACATCCTGTCCCCAGTGTACACAGTTGGCCGGAGACAAAGCGGTAGCGACGGTATTATGGTGTGAGCGATCTTTTCATGGGGGCACATTAGGACCCATCATCACCATAGAACAATCCCTGACGTCTGTGCGCTATGTGAGCATCATTGCAGACCAGGTGCACCTCTTCATGTTAACAATGTTCCCGGTGGGTGATGGCCTGTACCAACAGGATAATGCACCATGTCAGACGGACCGAATCGTCAAAAAGTGGTTCGAGGAACATTCCGATGAATTTCATGCCTTGTCCTCCGAATTCACCTGACATGAATCCAATGGAACATTTGTGATTCCACCTGGAAAACCGAATTAGTGCTGCCACGCTACCACCTTGCAATGTGCAGGAATTGCAAGACCAATTGGTGCGCTCCTGGTACCAGATACTTTAGACTCCTATCAGAGTCAATGCCTCGCCGAGTGTTGGGGGTTATGAGGGTGAAAGGTGGTCCAACTTCCTATTAAACAAGTGGTCATAATGCAATGGCTCTACGGTGTATGTACTTATTTTAGCGTGTTACGGTTAGGTACCATAACACTTCTTTCTTGGGTACTTTATGTACTTTCGCTCTTTGCTCGCTTATTCAAAAGTTCCTTACAAATGGAGATCGGACAATGTTGTGGTCCGTCTGCTTTTGTAAGGAAGCTAAAAAAATCTACCACAGCAATGCCTAGGACCAACAGGAGGAACAAATGATAGCACCTGCTGAGTTCGTAATCCCGTGAAGATTTATTACTTGAGAATCCAAAACGAAATTTTCTTTTTTTTTTTATAGTTTTTTTTTCCTCTCAAGGTCTGAAATTTCCGGAAGGCGGGAGATGGATGGAAAGGTCTTCCACCAGATGTGATTCTCCTTCCCGTTGCGAGTATCCGAAAATGTGTCCAGCCATCCAAAATCTGCCCAACTGGCGTGAGAACGTGCAATACTGCAGATCACGAACAGGTCGCACAAGAATTTGTTGCCCTGCAGAGAAACCTCAGTATGAGAAATTACAACCAAAAACTGAAGATACAGATTTCGTCTCGCCAATAAAAAGTAATGACACGAATTTGCTTTCTTTGCTCACTCTTGCATCACTAACAATACAGGCGTAATATGTGAAAGCGAAAAATTTCTCTTAAATTCAGACAATGCATTTCTCCCTATTTTTTTTTTCCTTCGAAAGTTTTCGGTGCCATGCCGGTTACTTCCAAAGCTACCTTCAAATAAAACGATTTGGGCAAAATGCATTGCTTAAGTTTGATTAATATGTCTATGCGGAATTCGAAACATTTAATTAGCAGAGAGAGAGGCTTTTTAACGGAAAACGTAAATGCTTTATTTGTTTGTTTGTTTGTTTTTTACATGCGATAAGCAATAAACTTAGAAACGGGGCATTCCAACCTTCCAGAACAGGCGCGTAATTTTAAGTACCTAAAATGGTTTCACAAGGAAATACACTGAAGTGCCAAAAGTCATGGGATAGTAATATGTAAATATCCAGGTGGCGGCAGCATCGCGTAAAATACGCATATATTGCCAGTGCTTTGTCGGTTATTTCGGTTGTACGGTAGTGAGTTTTGTGAAACTTTGTCGGACGCCATTATGGATATTCCACGATAAATCACCGACTTTGAACGCGGAATACCACTTGAAGCTGGAAGCATGGGACATTCCATTTCTGACATTGTCCGGGAATTCAAAATTCCTCAATCCGCAGTGTCAAGAGTGTGCCGAGGGTACTTGATTTCAGGCATTACCTTCCACCAAGGACAACGCGGTGGCTGACCGCGGCGTGTACTTAGTGATTGCGACCAGCGACGTCTGAATAGGGTAGTTCGTTCTAACAGACAAGCTCTACTGCGTCAAATAACGGCAACAATCAATGAGTCACGTACAGGCACGTGTCCATAGGTCAGTGCGGCGACATTTAATGTTGATTGGTTACGGCAGCGGAAGACCGACTCGAGTGCCTTTATTAAAAACCCGCCATCGAAAGATGCGCCATCTTAGGCTCGTGAACATACCAGTTGGAGGGTAGATGACTGGTAAAACGTAGCTTGGTCAGATGAGTCACGGTTCCAGTTGGTACGAGCTGATGGTAGGGTTCGGGTGTGGCGCAAATCTCAAGGGTCATGAACCCAAGTTGTCAACAAGGAACGATAATAGTATGGATCCAATAATAGTATGGAGCGTTTTTTGTATGGCATGGACGGGGACCTCTGGTCAAACTGAACCATACACTGACTGGAAATTGTTATGTTCAGCAGCTTAGAGACCAATTGCAACCACTCATGGACTTCATGCATCCAAACAACGATTGGGTTTTCCAGGATGTGAGTGCACCATGTCATCGGGACAAAAGCGTTCGCGATTGGTTTGACGAACATTCTGGGGAATACCAGAGAATTATGTGGCCACCTAAACCTTCAAACATGAATCCCATTGACCATATTTGGGATGTGATCGAAAGGTCCGTTTATGCGAAACATCCTGTCCTTGTAACACTTGCGCAATTATGGGCGGCTATACACACCGCATGGCTGAATATTTCTTCCGGGGACTTCCGAGAACCAGTTGACTCAATGACGCATCGAGCTGCTGAACTTAGCAGGTTTAAAGGCGGTCCGACACGATATTAGGGGTATCTGGTGACTTTTGGCACTTCGGTATATATTCGTCATCAGTACTGAATAGGTATGCTGAATAAAATTTTGGGACGCCGTAAAATTCTTTAGAGCGTTCTCAGCAGGCAGAAGTTGCGTTACTGCCTGTCTTCCACGACGTTCAAAGGTCAGGGCAGTGGCCTGACCTAGAATCAGCGGACTGAAATAACGTGAGCCATGGCAAAAATGATCAACCTTTTGCCAGTGGAACGATTCGATCCTACTCCCGTCATTCTTGATCTGGAAGAAGGTGTTGTATCTATTAAGCTATACTAGCGGTGTATGAAGTTTCTCAATATGTTTTTCTGTTGTTAGGGGGATGTTACACAGTATACGTAGTAGTTGATGTCGCTTCAGCACATCATGAGGCCAGACAAATTACGACAGGTGTTCTTATGAGGATAAAGGCTACCATAGAGCCAATGAATCTCACACACAGAACAATTAAAATGCCTAACTCATCTGAAGATTGTTCTATTTGTCCATAATTATGGTCGAGTTGTCTTCCTTATAAGGGAAAATTATCAGTGAAAGAAGTCGAACTGGTTGAGATTTAGACTTCATTTTGTACAGCAAAGCAAATGAGATCAAAAGCAGCGGAGTATTAAGTTTTTCTATAGATACTCCATTAGTACGGCAACACATTTTCCCCTAGCTTGCTGATGCAGCAACATAACTTCTTGTCGTGCGTATCAGCCCATTTGAGGAGACTCTTCTGAAGATCCTTGTCTCCGATGAGCAACTGTTTTCACCAAAGTACTTCTACCAAATAGGTGAAAGAAACACTGGAAGACATATCAGGACTGAGTTTCACCCACTGTAGCTTTGTGAATCTGAAGACAGTCAGAAGCGCTGCGTAAGTGGAAGTCGATCAAGATAACTGTGGTTTTCACTGATATACGTCTGCAGCATCTGAGCATGGGCACAACTTCTTACTGTCTTTCAGTCCTTCGAAAACCTCTTATGCCATCAGAAGATATTTCAGTACAAGAGGGTCAAATCACTGAAATGTACTAATAGTCTATGATGAATTTCGACCAGTTTCACTATTCCATTGTTCAGAAATTTGATGATACACGCTGCTACTCCACGTAATACGTAACACTGATAGATGCCATGTCTTTTTTTTCCCTGTGAAATTATGGACGTGACGTCAACTTTAGGCGACACTTCTGCAGGCTAGGAATATAATTATTACCTTAGGTTGTAATTTCAAATTCCTCTGCACCAGGTCGAAGAGAGAAAATTAAAACCCACGTCAACAGTTGCCTTGAACAGGCCAAGACATTACTGTGGGCAGACAGAATTGTCTTGCTGGAATAGGGTAAATCCATCAGAGTGAACGCATGGCACGGCTGGGTGTAACACATAGCAAAGGATGTTCACATTATATAAACATCCCTCCGATTTGAGAGGTTTGAGGACGTATGAGGGTAGCTTATGCCCTGCCAGCCTGAACACAGGCGAAACCATTTGGAACCGTTACGCAGATATTACAATGGCTACTATTTTTAGATACGGGCTCTGTCATGTGCACAAAATAATTAAAAACACAGAACTCGCCGGACGAAGCTAATTCGTTTCCAGTCTTTCACAGTCCTGTGACGTACGTTGTTTCGGAGCACAAAAGAAGAGCAGTAAGCAAAGGTACTCGTGAAGGGCGTTGGCTGATAAAGCCCATACCATGCGGAGAAATGTTGTATAGTTCTCACGCTCTTGGTTGTACAGGAGATCTACTGCTGATTTACCATCAGATTTGCCGCAGAGTTGCATATCTGTCACTGGATATGATTCTGCACAGATGCCGCTATTTACGATCTTTGACTTTCGACAGCCACATATCCCCCCCCCCCGTTGTAAGGTCGATTCTCTTCCTTGGATTTCCTGGAAAACGTTCTTTCATCGTTACAAGTTCCATGCAGGGCATTGAAATATACGAACGCAAGGATCTGAGTGATGCCTTTATCTTCACAAACATACTATTATAGTTTCTCCGAAAGTTTCTTAGAGATCATGATAACCTGACGTCCTTGCAGTGCTATCAACTCCTTGAACTCACAAAAATGATTTGGCTTTATATGCTCTGCTTGCAGACAAGACCATTTACGCGAACTGGTTGATAGTACGTTGCCCAACTGGGTTCGTCTTTCTCACTTTTTCTTTTACTTCAGTGTATATATTTACTTGGAAGACAAACTTCTAAGAATTGAATTGGTATGATTTCACTGTCACAGTTTTCTTCCAAAGGGATATTTAAGCCTGGTGGTGGACAAAATAGTATGAGCACTTGTGGTACAACACAAAATCCATGTTAATACGCGTTGGCCCACCCCTTAGCCTACATCAAACAAGAAACTCCGCTTTATTCTCTAGCTCTTTGAACCATGCTTGGACACATCAGAGCAATGTGAATAGGGCAGTTTTCTTCTTGGGACAGACGTCGTTTGCCAAGGAACACAGTTATTAGCATAGGATAGAGATGATCTCTAAGAATTTTGACATATTACTTTGCTGTGATGCGTGAATGTCGGAATGAAAGTAGGCTCAGACAATGCCAACATATCGTAGCATACACAATCACAGAGTACGCTTTAAACTTAACAGTAGGTAGGAAGCAACCAATATGTAAAACACCTACGTTCTCGAGATAAAAACATGTTTCGTGATCTTAAATAAAAAAAAAATGTAAACAAAGATTCGTCAGATTAATGATTTAACTCCTCCACTACTCTTGTGTACAGCCATTGTACTCACAATACCATTGTTGTCACTTGAAAGCTTTACGCGATTCAATAATGGTTTAGAAATAGTTGGTCTACTGTGATTATCCTCGGCATGTAGTTCCCATTGGACGATTTTGGCTGATAGAAGCTCTTGGTAATGAGTATCCCCCTCCATGGTTATTTGGGAAACCGTTATCGGCAATGAGTGATGAAACATATAATAACTTTTGGGCCATTATTTGCTTCAGCACTCATCGATTGTCATTGGCAAGATTGGATTTTTGCCCATACTTCTGTGTCAAAGATGACATCTTATTACGTTTTGTGGAAGCTTTCATAGCAGTGACATAGGTGCTCCTTGAAAAAGTAAATCTTTGGCTGATTTTCTTTACTGAAGCTCCGATGAGGCACCAATGTTCATGGAACCTTGAACGTCTGAAAGGCGTTTGACTGGTAGCAAGGTGTTCACATACCAGCCGTACGAATGCTGCTGATAGGCTGATGCCTCTGCTTTTACGGCCACTAAATTGCAGACTTTTGTGCTGGGTGGAGTGGTTGTACTCAAGGATGAATTACTGCCTATTTTCATATGGGTGCCCATATGTATTTTGCTTACCACCTGC
>JJRW01S0027551.1:26716-39431 GCA_001188405.1 Loxosceles reclusa
CAATGCCATGCTCTTATTTGCTTCTATATTACTTAAACTTTACTTTATGCAATGAAAATGGTCGTCAAAAAGTCTGAATCTGAGAACTGAGAAGAGGACCTTTGAACTCCTTAGAAATAAAACCGACATGTCTCATAAAAGTCAGAGAAAAGGAAACGTTTCAATTCATCGCGCCGCAGAATAGCTTGCGGAAAACCTAAGAACAATTCAGAAAGACTGTTTCAGAACTGTAAGTTGGCAAGAATGTTATATATCAGTGGAAAGATCGGGTTGTATACACGAGTAAGTCGCAGGTAAATCAAATGTACCCTTCCATCAAATTCTTAGTTCGACCAATGATTGCCATCTGGATTCTATTCGTTCGAATCTCTCCACTCGCGAAAAGAAAACGTACACGCACTTTGACATTTTTAAGTACTAATCATCGTCTTTTCTAGAACTCGATGACGATTCCAAAAACTGGCAGTTTTCGGAACACTTTCGTTTTTCAGAGACAAGAAAGCACTACCTGCTTTGGAGTGGACGGGGAAGGGATGTAAATCGCAATGCCAGAATAAGGACAGTTGGCATTATTCCAACCTACACACACACATGGAAGCCACGCGTAATCTTAGCGAGACAATTCTTTATGACAATACACAAAATATCACCTTGTAGAGAAAAAAAAGTTAAAGCTTATTTAAGCTGTGAATGGAGCTGAACAGGTCTCAGGTACACACGGAATTCATCCAAGAGAAAAACAAATATATATCAAGCAACAAAATTTCTCCAAGCACAAAAACTGAGTAATATTTTAAAAACATATGCGACAATATTTGCGGCCAGCATTTCCGACCATGTACCTTGATCATTGAAATATATCTTTCTGGTCCTACGTATCGTGAAGTAATAGTATGATTAGAAATGGAAATTTTATTTCCAGATTCTGCTATCGTGAGCGCTCTGAAAATATTAAGTAATTTCTGCCTTCACCGGGGATCGAACCCAGATTTTATCTTTAAAAGAGGATCGCGACAACCACTAGCCCAAAAAAATTTCTATTTCTAACTAGTGGAACCCAGACCACTTACAAATTATTTAGTATTTTCAGAGCGCTCGCGGCACCGGAAAATTTCTAACTATTGAGCTGTCGAAAAGCTACTGTATGATTATAAATGGTACAATTATTTTCTACATTTAGGAGTAACTATTTTTACTTACCTTGCTCTTCGGCTTTGTAAGGTTCAGATTTCCAACGAGTCTTGTCTAGATTCTGGAGAGACCGTCTGGTCGTGAGTTATCTCCACAGATTCGTTTCATTCGCTTGACAAGCAATAGGCGTTTAATTACAAGATAATAGTATAATACATGCTGTACCAAACACGGAATAATTAGAAAACACTCGAATACCTCGGGGTCGTCACGTCACTGTCTGTACTTACCAAACATGGCGATCCACTGAGAAAAAACTGGAAAGTGAGATTTTCTCACTCTCCATATTTCTCTCCCATATTATCTGATTTGGCGAAAGGTTATGTTTGTAGATGGGGAAAGAAGGATTGGAGGTATCGTCTACTTTTAAGCGTGGGGAATAGAAATGATATCCCGGAACTTGCGGTTCCTCCATTGTCCTTTCTGTCGTATCCGGTAGTGATCATTATGAGCCGGAACAAGGGAGTACAGATAGCGGTAACTAATGTAATATATTCTTTTCTGACGCAAGCACAGTAAAATAATTTGACGATTTATTAGTTACACGAGGAAAAGAAGAATTTCAAACAAGAAAAAGGAAAAAAAAAAAAAATGAAGTGTCGGATATGATAATGATAATGCACGGTGGTAAGTGAAAATAATAGAAAAATCTGAAAACGAATACTTACAGGTACCCATTTTTCTTAACTATAATCACAAATAATACTTGACTAATACGAAGGAGTAAAAATCAGTAAGTTTTTGCCTCTTTACATAGAAAGAATTGAGTTAAAATCTCCAAATCTACACCGTTATCAGTCCTTTTCTCAAAACATAGTTACCCTACACAGTAACATATGTTTGCAAACAATATTCTAGCTTCCACAGCCTATCTTTGTTCAACGTGTTACTCGGGTTTGAAAACTACTAGTCCACACTGCAGAAATGAGCTCAGCATTAGAAGCATATAACGGCCTTCCCTTCAACAACTGCTTCGTTTGCGGAAAGAGGAAGAAATCTGAGCTCTCCAAGTCAGGTGAATACGGTGAATATAACAGTATTTAGTAACCAAGTTTTAACACAACATTCAATGTTTCCTGGGCTGTGTTTGCTGGAGCATTGTCACCTTTGGTCAGTTTGCCACGGCACTATTCCTTCAAAGCGTCACGAAGTTTTTTCAGCAGATTTTTCGTAGTATATACCCCAACAATGCTATAATCACAAGTGAGGTAATTGCTGAGGATTACGCTCTCCTGCAATCCCAGAAAACTGAGAGCACGTTCTTCTTTGCAGACGGCTGTACACGTGCCATTTTGGGGGCGGGGAGGAGGTGCACTTCCATTCTCTGCTCATTATTTTGGTCTTAGGGTCAAAGTGATAAACGCAACTTTCGTCCATTATCACCACATGGTCAAAATATTACGCTTATTAAGTTTGCAGAGGATAATACTGTGGATATACAGTCACTTTGTTGTTGTTTCTAGAAAGGTGTCAGCAACCATGGAACCCACCGTGCCGACAAGTGAAAGTGGTCATGTAAGATAGTGATTACGGACCAGGAAGATATACCCACTTCATCCATAATAGCATGGATGGCCATTTGCCTGTCTTCCATCACCAGCCTTTCAACGTTCTTAGCCATGTCCTTGTCAATTGCTGAACATAGTCCACCTACACTAGGTTCATTTTCCAGATTCAGGCGTCCACATTGAATATGTCTCTTCCATGTTTAAACAGTACTTAAGGATGGACACTTTTCATTTCCTCGTAAATTTCCGTGGCTTTCTTTCCTTTCAAATAGAGGAAGTTGATTTCTACTCGATATTCTAGTTTCAGAAGTTCACCATTTTCACTCGTTCCGGACGGCCAGTGTCAAAAATGCTTTCACCAAAAAACACAAAAGTTACAACATGATATTGAAAAATATGAACACATATCAGTTTCAAAGCTTTAGCTTAATTCCGTCTATGCGTAGGCAAAAACTTATTCATGCACCTTTGTATTTCTGCTTTTTGTTTGTGTTCAATACGGGGTTTTGTTAAACTTGTTTAAATACGTTTTACATGCACCTAGAGGGAAACAAGCACACTGCCTCCCGATTTCATTGAAGAAAACGGCTTTTACGCCAAAATATGGAGTTTTTTTTCAACTTAACAGTGGACGAAAGCGTTAATTATCTTCTACATTAAATTCACAAAACGAGAAGAATTTCATAAAATAAAAGAAATATAAGATACATCAATTAGTGATAAACAACAAATATACTGTATCTTGCTCTTTTTTGCAATGATTAAAACATTTATTAAGCAACTTGAATAGTTAGAATCAAAACAAACCTTAGAGTCTGCACCGAAGAAACACACTGCTTGCAAAATGTAGGATATGTTATTGAAAACCAAACTCATGGGCAAAGCGCCTTAAGAATTAGACTTTTGAAAAATCTGCCCGTGTCTAGGACTTAATGAAATTCAGATGGAAACAATAAAACACAGCATATATTCTGATTCATGAAACAAAGCTGAAGAAAACAGTACAATTGAATAATTATTGCAGAAAGTAAAAGGAGAACAGAAAGCCGTGTCACATTTTGCAAAAGGGGCTGTTTTATGGTACCTGACAATGCATTCAATTTCCTTCTGAGTGAAGGTAAAATTGCACTTTTTCTTGCCTGGGTGAAAACTTGTGAAGATGAGGCAGAAGCAAGAGATTTTAACGTTGAAGAATGACAAAGCGATGCATCTGGAATAACTGAATTAGATACGAGTCACACACACAAACAGATGACATGAATCTCACTGCTTTCAAATCTATGAAGTATTTAGACCTTACAGACTAAATTATAATATTTTTCTCTTGATAAAATATATGTTGTTTAAACTCATATTTAAGCGTAATAACGCTAATAGTATAGCTATCAACTTAAATATTTAGTCAGTCAACATAAATTGTATTTGATAATAATTTATTCCGTCTCATGGTATACAAGGTAACAATAAACTTAATGACATACACTGACGGAAAATGAAATCCTAGCACCAAGCAGGAGTTGCCCTAGATAAATGACTATTGGGAGGCGTGTTTGCATACGTGAAAGATGACGTCTATTCATATTTCGAAGTTGCAAAACAAGTGTGGCGCTAGTAGTGCCACTATGAACATGTAAACCATGTGTGCTGTAAATATTCGCTGTAGACGTCGCGAGCGTAATTTCTCTTCCGAATTTGGCGTTGTGAGCTACGTCTACAAGAAGACCCGCGTCCGGCTGTACACGGGCCACTACGGTGACTGGAGACCGCCGTATTTGCCGCATGGCTGTGGCGCATCGTACTGCATCTGCAGTAGAAATTCGAGCTGCTGTTGGCACCAGAGGTGACACAACGAGGTGAACTTTACGAAATGGAATGCTTGAAGGACAGCTCACTCCGAATCGCTGACATCTACGACTTCAGCGGTGTCAAGGTAGAGCTCATTGGAGGCCTGTTGTGTTCTTAGATGAGAGCCGTTTCTGTCTTCATGTCAGTGATGGCCGTATGTTGGTGAGAAGACGGTAAAGCGAGCACATAGAACCCAGCTGTTTGCGGCGTAGGCACACTGGACCTGCACCAGGAGTTATGGTCTGGGAGGGGGGAGCAATTTCCTATGACAGCAGGACTACTCCAATCCTTATCCCATGCATTTTTTAACAGCACATTCGTACGTCAGAATGGTGATTGAATCGGTTGTTCAGTTATTCTTGATCGCTATTCTACGTGCTCTTTTCCAGAAAGATAATGCTCGTCCCCATACCGCTGCTTTCACCGAACGTGCTCCACAGGGTGTCGATATGTTACCTTGGCCTGCGAGATCACCAGATCTTTCTCCCATCGAACATGTATGGGAAATCATTGGGCGTGAAATTGAGCGTCATCCACAACCAGCACGGACCGTTGCTAATTTGACTAACCAAATGTAATAGGCATGGAACTCCATCCCACAAAATGACATACGCCACCTGTAGGACACAATGCATGCACGCATTTGCATACTTGCATTCAAAATCGTGAAAACTACAACGGTTATTAATATATCCAAATTTCACACGTGAAGGGATTCTTCTCGCGCATAGTTTAACCTGTGACTTTGAAACGTTAAGCAAATAAAACACGAAAACTTTCGCGGCCGGAACCTTCGTTGGAAATGAAAGCTTCTGGGCTATTTGAAAGAGGACTGATTGAGATTATTGTAGAATTCATTTGAGTTGCAAGGGTTAACCACGTTCTTGGAAAGTGCGATTGAGCTGCCGAAGGGAAATAAATAAATCAAATAAAAATAAATGAGTGCAGAACGTGGGCGACGGAGGAGAAAAGTGAAAGTGCCAAAAGCAGAAATGTATGTAACATATTTTAATTTGTGAATATGTCCGATAAGAACGAGATGATGATGATGATGATTGGAGTTTTATGGCTGAAGGACCTAATAAGATCATACTACTCCAAAGACGATGTGAACATGAAACACGGTAAAGACAAACATACGCATATGCTGGCCTGGACTCGAACCCGGGCTCCTCAGCACAGTAGCCCGTTACCGGTATCACTGCGCCACTGGAGTGGCATAAGGAGGACACAAGGAGAAATCATCATCAGCAGCAAGTCATCAGCAAAAAGGTCATCAGCAAGTGTAGAATGAAAGAATGAGTTGTTGGCGACCGTAACAGAAATGTTGTTTAACAAGTGCGTTATTATGCTGAGGGGGAAGTGTTACGGAGAAATGCAAGTTTGAATAAAAGGGGTTGTGGTAGTTCCGGTTTCACAGGTCGCGGGGTACATATGAGGCAAGAAGGAAAGCGGCGGTTGTAAAAATGAGGCTTCAGTGGAAGCCTTTCCTGGGTCTCCTCCAGGTTTATAGCAAGAATATATTTACTAAGGTACAGTTGTATCACTATGCCGTTTTGTATTGTTTTTGATTTTTTTTTTATCATTCATTTGGAATTTGAATTTGTTTTGAAGATTTCAGAAACCAGGGTTCAGTTTCGATAGGATGAAGCTTTATCAATGAAGTTGAGAGCTAATGAGTTTGTATTAAATAGAAAACTGTTTTTCCATCAAGCTTTCACTTTGAGAGGGTTTAGATGAGCAGTTGAGGAAAAGAGAGAGAGAAACGGCAGAAAAAGTAAAAGAATTTCGGAAAGGGGAAGAAAGAAGAGAATAAACAGTAAAAATATATATAGAGAGGAAATAAAAAAAACTGGGTGGGGGAAGTGGAAGGAAGTTAAAGGAGAAAAAATAAAACGAGTAGTCAGTTTCATGGCAAAATGATGTTTATTCTGCCCATATATGTGAGAGAATATGAGGACACCAAATTTGGCTAAGATAGTACTGTCGGACGCGGGATTTAAAACAACATGACACATTTCTGATATTCCAGTTTGAACAATTCCGAATTTTAGTACCGAACACATTGAAAGTAGACAGCATGAAATTGGTGCAGGCAAGGTGAGATTACAGTTGCTGACGTCTGGTGACATAAGGATGCATTGGTTCTTGGACTGCACTAGAAAAAGGGAATTTATTATTCAGAATCTTGTGCATCAGAAAGGCCGTTTTATAATTTAGTAGTATTTTCCACAGTTGGTATAACGGCCCAGAATGCTGATGAACGTTTGCAAAAGTCCTTGTTTGTATTATTATTATTATTTTTAAGGCGTGTTAGTGAGAGATTTGCGATTTTGAAGCTGTTCCGCAGTCTTCTATTCCGTAAGTTAGCTTGTCAAAGAGGGTGTGGCGGTGATGCGGAAACTACCGTGGAAACGTTTTCCTCGCAAATTGCGCATTTGCGTGGCAGTCAGAACAACGCATTCTTTTTGAACGAAAGATTCGGTGATTTGCAGCTGAAGCGCTCGGAAGCAATTTTGTTACGCGTCCGCTAATGTACCTTCTTTATTTTCAAATGTTGTAAATTACGCTGCTGAAGCAGAAATAAACCTGTACTTTGAATTATCGGACGTAAAAATTAAGTAAGTTATAACGAATTTCCGCCTATGTATGGTTTGCTATTCTACATAAGTATTTGAACGAAGAGTCGTTGACCCCCTACATCTCGACATTCTCCTCGAGCGGCGGCAAGACTGATATAGTATAGAATACGCAATACATCTAGGGGGAACAATATAACAACTTTTTACGAAAACATGCAAGTTAAGTACTCAGAGTTTTTGTCAGTGATGTTATACGGAAGTTTCAACTTAAATGGGAATATAAAGGGACGTCGGGATAACGAAGACTTTCAGTGTTAATTGAATGTGTTGCCTTGGAATTAACGGGTTTTTGTCTAGAGTGGAAAATTATATAGCAAGATTTTGTAGTGCTAAGCAGAAGCTTGTTGTTAAGCTAGGCTGATAGGTGTGAGAGGTCGTAATTAATATCGTCTTTAAGCTGTAAGAGGCTTCGACAGGATTTGAATAAGGTAGTATCGCCGGCGTACATTATTCTATAGCAAAAATTATTACAGTTTTGGCAGATGGTTGATGAAAATTATAAAAAGTAACTGTCCTAAAGATGAGTTTTGAGGCACTCAAAACTCATCTTTAGGACTTGCTTAGTTGTCAAAAAAGGTGTTTCTGTAAAAGATGCATATTGACAGACGACATGGTTGTACAGAGAATGCACAATACGGACTACAAACAAGCCCGAGCGTCATGTCAATAAGGGATATGACCACTGTGAAGTGCGATGCAGCTTTGTACACGACATGCCATACTCCGAACAACATGATTCAGGACTGTTGAGGCAAGTTCCCCCCACTCTTTCACTGCATGGATGAGGATCTCCTTTTTGTCGGTGGATATGGTCGACCAGCAATACGTCTTCTCAAGGTATCCTATACATTTTTTAATCGGATTCATGTCTGGTGAATGTGCTGGCCAGACTATGCAATGAATATCCTTTCTGTCAAGACATTCCTCTACAGACAGTGTGTTATGATAAGGCGCGTTATCGTGCACAAAACGAAACTTTTCACCGACAGCACCTCGGAAAACTCCCACATGTGGGTGCAGAAAATCATCAATGTAACTTTGGCTGAATATGGTCCATCGGTCAAGCATATACAATTCTGTACGGCCATTGACCATGATACCTGTCCACACCATGATACTACAAGTCGCACATCGATGCCTTTCCTGAATATCCTTGGGACGATAAGCACTGCCAACCTCGCGCCATATCGGTTGCCGTTCAAAATAAACAAGTCTGAATCTACTCTCTCATCTGAGAAGAACACGGTAGCCCAGTCGTCATTCGACCAACGTGCGTAACTCAAAAATTTGCATAAGTTCCACGACACAGATTACATCACGAATTTCTCCAACTTTCAACAGGCTGATGCGGTTCAATTTCTAACCGTAATGGTTTAAAATATCATCCATCCTTACGTTTTGTCCACCAGTGTTTGTTCAACGACTGCAGAAATAGAGTCAAGTTAAGAAAACGTCTTTTCCATTTGCTATTTCAATGTTATGGTGTGAATCAGTGTCAATTCATTAGGTATGTTATTTCTTCCAAGTTTCGTTTCCCTTGTGTTAACTAGATTATTAATGAATCACAGTTTTTGTCAAACACAAGTTTAAAATTTTTCTTTGTAACGCTTTCACACAATTTTTTTGGGGCATATTCAGCTTTTTTCATTGATGCTTATAAAGAAGAGACTGATGTTTGCAGCTAGTGGTGTTTCTACTGTTATTAAACTTGCCCTCTCGTTGGATGTCCTTCTCTGGAACTAGTCAATTCGGTTTTAGGAGTTGTCTTTTATTTTCATTGCTTCCTGACCCTTTTTCTTTCTCCTTCTTCTTAATCCGCTGTTGCATTGCCAGTCCCTTTCTTGTTGTTTCTTACCAGTTTTTTTAGAAATTTCTTCCAAATACTGCTCAACCCTCGAGAGTCTGTCTGCTTATTCATAGCCCTATTATTGCATTGCATTTTACAAATTTCTACATTCTCTCTAAAACATTTTTATTCATCCACGTTCATGTGCAATGATTTTTGCTTGGTTCCATAGTATTCCTTCCATTTGTTATAAAGGCCCTTTTATAAGTAGGTAAAGAGGTGTCCTAAGACACCTGAAATATACGAGGTGGTAAAAGTACACAAGAAAAGACATCCGGTTATGCTGATACAGCAAGAATTATTCTCCCACAAAATATTTAGAAATAAAATTGGCAAAATATTTAAGAAAGCATACAGAAAGCGGACAAGGTTACATAAGTCTATCTTTCGAATTTGTCATCAAAATTCGAAAAGAAACACCGAATATTCAAACAAAAATGCATAGTCTACACGTTGTCAAGTTGTACTCTAGTCTACCACAAGAAGGCAGCCAAGAAAATACTCGAAGAGGAGAACATAAGTGGAAAGCACCTTGAAGAGATTCCAAAAAGCATAAAATTCATTTTCAGCATCCATGCTTATACAGTTCAATGGTGAAAACTACCAACGAAAAACCGGGGCACCAAATGGGATCAAATTTATCTGCAGTGTTAGGCAAAATTTATATGCATCACTTTGAAAAGAGAAAGTCATGAAACAAACAAAAGTATTTCCCAAAATTCAGTAATTGAACGATTGTTTCATTGAACGGGTCAGGACAGATGAAGAATTCAATGATTTCGTTGGAAAACTCAATAGCTTGGTAAAATCAAATTTGAAAAATTGAGAGAAATGAAGAAAAAGTTGCATTTCCTGGATATAAGCATTGGAAGGCGGGAAAACAAACTTTTAACAAAAATATGCAGGAAGCCTACAAACACAGGGGTGGTGATCAACAATAGCTGTAATCATCATCCAATGCACAAAACAGCAAGTGTCGAAGTATTAATAAACAGGACGAAGAACATATGTGTGAAGCAGAAGGATTATGAAATGGAAATGGAAAACATAAGACAAATTTGTAGAATCAATCGTTTTCCAAAGAAAATGTTTGAGAATATCAAAAGAATAAGGAAAAAATGACCAGGAATAAAAGAACTAAAACAGAAGAGAAGGAAGAATGGATCTCACTTCCATACATCAGAGGAATGGCTGACAAGATAGGGAGATTGCTGAAGAAGAAAGATGTGAACGTGGCTCACAAACCCACAAAGACTTTAAGAAGCATGTTGATTAGAAAAAAAGGAAAAATAAAAAGGAAATTGAAGTATACAGAATAGAATGCCAATGTGGAGAAACTTACACAGAAGTGACCGAAAGAGAACTAAAGATTGGAATTAAAGAATATAAAGTAGTAACAAAAAGAAAAGAATGTCTCAAAAGTGTGTTAGCCGAGCACAAATGGAAGGAATGCAACGAGGACATACTATGAGACCAAGCAAAAATTATAGCACATGAACACGGAAGAACAAAAAAGTATTTCAGAGAGAGAGAGAGAGAGAGAGAGAGAGTGGAAATTTATAAATCGCAATGCAATAATAGAGCAATGAATAAGCAGATACTCTCAAAGCTTGAGCAGGATTTGGAAGGAATTTCTGATAAACAAATGGCAAGAAACAAGAAACACTAATTTCATAGGGAAAAACTAACATCTCAATGTTATTAAAGCTTTCATTAATGAAGTGAAACACATGTTTGAATAGAAAAAACAAAAGCTTAAATCTGTTATCCGTCCTCAAGTGTGCACAATAAGCTATTACCACATTAACCTGCACTACCATCAGTTTGGTTGCAATAAGATGTCTTATCTGTTACTTTATCTACAGTTATCACGCGCAAGTATCTGGGAATACCCAAATTTGATCCAGTCAAGAAAGAGATTAAAACTAGGTTTTGATAAAACTACGGAACACTCAATACCGTGATTTGTTTTAGTTGATAAGGTTCTGGAAATTGAACTTTTTGTTATTTTTTTATGAGGGATAAGAACAGAGTTATCAATTTGTTTTTCTTCCAATTAATCACACGTGAAATGCACTTTAAGCGTATGAAAATAAAATTGTGAGATAGTAGTTAAAAAAAATTACTAAGACTTTGTGAATTCGTGTTCTTCTATGGGAAGTATATTTTAGCTATACTAAAAATATTTCGAGAAAGATAAATGACATACGAATATATTACAACACGACTAATCAAATTAGGTTTTGCTAAATACCTGAATAAAAATGTAAATAAAGTGCTTTCGCTCTTTTTATACTACGGTGAGTGTGTGGGGGGTCATTATAAGAACCATAATATTCATGATCCCCAAAAATGTTTTATTTTGTAAAGGAGTGCACCACGTCCAGGGCGCGACCACATACAAGCACATAAAATACACAAAATTTACCAAAATAAGGAAATTAATTTTGATTGAAAACTTGCGTTTCTGGGTGAGCTCGGAATTAACATTGGCGCCTAGCACAGTCTATTGTTTATGTCAGTGCCACCGTGGGAGCATATTCTTCCCGGTTTGTGTCCCGACCTTAGCAGGTTGGTTGGTTGGTTATTTCAGGGGTTTAATGGCATAAAACCTGAAAGGCCATTCAGTGCCAAACATAAGATAGACATCAAGACAACACTAAGGAGTAGAAAAACAAGCATAAAACGAACAAGAACACAGACCTGCACCTGCCGAAGGTACAGAAAAGTGACAGTGAAATGAAAAGCTGATAAAACAGGCTGATGAAACCATCGCATCACATAAAGTTAAAATACAATGAAAACAAACTACAGTTCATGAGAAATGTGACAGGAAAGCAAAACTTGTTTGAAAACGGTAAGAGCTTAGCAGGTATCCGAAGTATAGTACACCTTGCTCTCAGTATGCCCTGCTATTCCTGAGTGGAGCAGCATTCTGCCTTCCCTGACCATACATATCCCGATCTTCACAAATGGGTCGAGTTAGAAGGGCACGTTCGCACGGCTGTGGTCTGCTGTGACATGGCACTCACAGATCGTCTTCCTGCCCAGAAGTCCATTTTCACTACTGATCTGCATTCTAGCTCTCTCTTGCACTCGAGCACATTCAGCAATCTTCCTTTAGCGATGTATTATTTGCTCCGACTGACTCAGTGTTTTACAGGCTCATACCTCCTTACAGCCGACAACACCTCCTGTACTGTCCCACACACATACCACATCGAAAAATCCGTTCAGTCATAGGTTCGATCTCCGCTTTTGCTGGATTCTTGTCCACGTCGGAATTTTTGGGAACGAGACAACACACTGGGCCGAATGGTGCTTCTTAATTTGGCTGCCTGCAGATGTCAGTTCTTTTTACCGATTGGAAACTTGTTATCCGTACCCGTCTTTGCACTGCCTGGCAGCATTTTTGGGATAATCAAGTAGTGAATAAATTGCATGCAGTTAAGCCCATTTTGGGTGTCTAGCTGTACAACTGTTCACGTCGGGAGGTAGCGATACTGACGCGCCGTAGCACTGGAGATACCCGAATCACTCATAGGTTTATCAATGGATTAAAAAGTTATAAATAAAGGATAAAGGTGGCACGGGCTAGACGGATCCACTGGATCTTTCCTGTGTCACCGTCGGACATGCTGCAAGATAATGAAAACTAGTAAAATGTGTTTACTGCTAATATA
>JJRW01S0027703.1:26992-39366 GCA_001188405.1 Loxosceles reclusa
AATTTCATCCTGAGAACATAAATTTAAGTTAAACTATATTTGCTATAAAAACACCGAAGAGCCATTACATTATGATCAACCCCCTCCACTTGGAGCAGTGAGCGCGGCCGGAGACAAAACCACAGCGTATGAGTGGCTGATGCTGGCGTATATAAAGCGCCCATGCACTGTCTTTCTAAATGTAGAGTGTTTGGCGACATAATGGGCATAATAAATGCAGCTGATTTCTCAGACTCCGATAAAGGTCAAATCGTTATGTCTCGGCGCCGAGGAACGTCGATGTCAGAAACGGCGCTTATGATATGCTGTTCACATGTAGTCGTTGTGAGTATGTATCAAAAGTAGTGAACGGATGGCGAAACGAGCAGTTGCCGGCCATCGGTTTGTTGCCCGCGGCGCATTGATTCCAGAGGAGAGCGGCGACTGTTACGCGTTGTTTGCCGTGACCGAAGGATTACATCGGCTGAAAAACCCCCGCAGCCACAACAGTGGCGGCCCAGACAATGTGTCTCAACGCATAGTGTAGCGCACACTGGGACGTATGGGCTTACGCAACTGACGATCACGTCATGTTTCTGCGCTGACGGCACGTCATCATAAGCAGCGGCTGCAATGGGTCAAGGAACATCGGAACTAGACCATAGAGGTTTGGAAGACAGTCGTCTGGTCTTATGATTCACGTTTTCTGGTCCATAACATCGATGGCCGAGAGCGAATACGCCGAATTCCGACAGAAACCCTGTCTCCTGGGTGCACAGTTGGCCGGAGACAAGGCGGTGGCTGCGGTATTATGATGTGGGCGATCTTTCATGGGGTACATTAGAACCCATCATCCCCATAGTACAACCTCTGACTTCTGTGCGCTATGTGAGCATCACTGCGGACCAGGTACACCCCTTCATCTCAACAATGTTCCCGTGGGTTGTGGTGTGTACCGACAGGATAATAGACCATGTTATAAGGGCCGAATCGTCAGGAAGTGGTTCGAAGAACGTTCCGATGAATTTCATATCATGTCTGGCCTCCGAATTCACCTAACATGAATCCAATCGAACATTTGTGGTTCCACCTGGAAAACCGAAATCGTGCTGCCACACTACTACTTCGCAATCTGCCGGAATTGCAGGATGAGTTGGTGCGCGCCTGGTACGAGATACCTCAGACTACCTATCAGCACCTACTTCCTATTAAATAAGTGGTCATAACGTAATGGCTCTTCGGTGTATATCATTAAAATATTTTAAAGTTGTTTTGTTTCCTTGTTGTACAGCTTGCAATATATTTGCCTCAGCCGAGATATGTAAGCTATAAGAAAAAAGAGCAGAGGAGACAAGATCTACTAACCGACGACCTGAAAACGACGTATAAGTACGAAGCAACTGACCAGATGTAAATCATCCTTCGTTTGAAAGATTACGCCGAATCTATTCTGAATTGGACTAGCTGGAAATTTATCTTTCGCAGTCAGGTGTATGGGTGTGTTAAGTCAAACTTCAATGAATACCAACTGTCGGGGATTTAATAAAAGGCTAATGAGATTAACTCGCATAATGAAGAAAAACACTTAGTAACTCAACCGTAGCATTTCGACAGTTCACCACTTAGACATTTTTCTGGTTTCCTCTCTACCACGACTGCTCAGAAAATGCACAAACAGGCAATTTGTGCAACTCAAACATTATCATTTCGAGTAATTTTTCTAGTGTACCACTCAGTGTGACAAAACGCGTGGTGTACTGTACATTGCTATCAAGAAAAGGAGGTAGTGCTTTTGTAACTAGAGTGGTTACAAAAATACTGAGAAAAGCCTTTAGCTCATAAAAGTGTGTGTGTGCGTATAATTTTTTAAAAGTTAATTTGTATTCAAAATTACCGGGACTTTCAATTTTGCACTTAGCATGGCATCCCCGATCGAGTTTTCTCTTACTTGTATTCACGTGACATATGCCTGATTTGGAAGCATTTTGAGGTGGCGAATCTTGGTAGTGAAATCATCTCAACATTTGCATGAGCGATATTTTTAATTGATTATGCAAATGGTTTACTTGGTTTCCAATCGTCAAAGGATGCACGTTGCCGAAAAAGACCATTTAGGGATCACATTTACTGTGGCTAGCCTTGGCAGATATTTTCTTCTTGCTTAACTGCTCCATCCTAACTTGTAAAGGTTCAATTGCATTTGCTTGAATTGTAATGCCCACCCACAAAGAATTTCAGTATAAGCTACCCAGTTACTCAGTCGGAGTAGCTTGTTCGGATTTGAAGGTTCCGGGTTCGAATTCCGGCGTCGACAACTTTTCTGTTCAAAATGACGCCCGAACAGTGTGACTCACACTATTGGCCAAGGATCCAACCGTTAGTTCCACAACTCTAGGCCAGGTCGTTACCCTGACGTCTCTTTCAAGGGGAGAGGGGTGTAATGTCCACCCACAAAGGATTTTAACATTAGCTACCCAGTTACACTCACACACACCCAGTCGGCGTAGCTTAAATGGCAAAGCGGTTCCCCCGGCGCTCAACGTTCCGGGTTCGAATCCTGGCGTCGACAACGTTTCTTTACAGGATGTATAGGGGAATCGACGAATGGGACCTTTGAACATACTGCATAGGACTTTGACACATTGCGCTATGAAACATTTTTCTTATTTCTTTGACATTTATTAAATTTTTGAAAATGCAGTTTAAGCGTGTCTTTGGGAGTCGGTAAAAACGCCGTATTCAAGAGGCTGGGAAAAATACCCTGAGAAGTCGTTAAAAGAAGCTTAACAAGAATTTGTGACTCCAGAGAAATCCGCCGTAGGCGTTGAGTCCAGTACATCGAAGATAAATAATTTGTTCCTTAGAAAGCCAGATGAAGAAAACTTTTCTTTTTCTTGCAGAGTTTCATTTCCAGTAAAGGTTCAAATTTGGCAAATAAACACTTTGTGCTTACAGTAAGTGTAGTTGTCATAACATCTCTAGAGATTCTCCCCAACTAAAAATGATGAACTCATAAATATATTAGGAATCTGGTCTTTCAATTAGACTTCAATGCTGCATGCTCTTATGCGTGTCCTTCATCCAGGTTGCTCAAGCAGCTTGGGTTTACTGTAAATATAAAATAGCAAAAAGAATAAAGGAGTAATACATATAAAACAATAATACTGAATGTATTCATGTTTTATATACATCCATTTTTCGTATGGATTTAGAACTTAATAAAACCTTACATGTGTCAGCAGAAAGGACACATTTATGGAATTCCAATTACCTCTTCTAGTAGAAGTTTATAAGAATACATTAAAACACTAAGGCCCAAAAAGATAATGAGGAGAAATTTCTCCAGGTCTTATAGATATCGCAACAGGGGTTTACCGGTTGGTACCTGAATGGGTAGAAAAACATTTAGCATATCTGAACGTGTACGGTAGATATAAGACCTGAAGAAATTTCTCCACATTGTTAAAAGCTGTCGAGCATGTATAGTCAAACCCAAAAGACAAGTCTCATCGCGATTATTCATTGGGAATGTGATCCGTGCCTCGCTTTTCTGGAGGTCCGTTTTAAGCTCTGGTGTACAGACCCTATGTTGTCGTGATATTAGAACAGAGTATATAGCTTGTTGCCAACTACACATCGATGTTGAAAATTCTAAGTGTAAAGAAAACTGCCCTTTTCTCGACGCAGGATTCGAACCTACGGATCTATCATCTCTAGAGTGACCGCTTTACCGGTTAAGCTACGCCGAGTGGCACCTGGGCAGCATATCATCGAAGTTTTTTTGTGGAAAGAACCTTACATTCCTCTCCCCACACACTTGTGGGAGAGGTCAGGGTCACGACCTGATCTCGTGTGGTAGACCTAACAGTGTTGGGTCCTTGGCCACTAGTGTGAATCCAATAAATTCGGGTTCGGGCACCATTTGTAAAGAAAACTTGCCTTTTGTCGACGCCTGAATTCGAACCTACGGATCTGTCATCTCTACTGTGACCGCTTTACCTGTTAACCTACATCGACAGGTAACTGGGCAGCTTATAATCGAAACCTTTTATGGAGAGAACCTTACAATAGTATAAAGGCAACAACGAATCAAAAGCAGGACAGATCACTGAAACATTTAACATGTTCGATTATTAAGTAAAAGAAAGAAACTGTGCGTAAGAAATAAAGAAATCACCATGTCGATTGAGACATATGTATAACAGCAGACCAGTTTTTTTATCCTGGCTAGGTAAAAATGAGTTACTTGCTGATCCAGAATTGATACAATACATTAGAATGCAATACAACGCAAAATAATTTACTTCCAGGTTAAATTACAAAAAATAATAGATATTTTAATAATTAACGTTTTCATATCCTTTGTACCATATAAATATTAATATACTAATTACCGGAAGGGACCTGAGAGGGCATCCAATGATGCTCGTCTAGCCCGGGCCACCCAGCAACCAATATTCCTTTTTATTTCCATATATTACGACAAAGCGTTTAATACTGAGTCGCCACTTTGACAATACTGAGTCGTCCCATTGATGTGTAGACTTGCATCTCTGCATTGCCATTATTGAATGGAGTACCGAATAAATGTTCCTTTAGAATAGAAAACATGTGAAGATCTAGGGGAGGCAAATTTCGGTCTCCAAATCGGTCCAAAATTTGAAATGTTTCAGCAAAACTTGTTCGGCATGGGAGACTAGGGTTATTATTGATTCCATCGCTCAGAATTTACGGGAGGTTCTTTAGAAACAATTCAAAAAAGTGTGCAGTGTCGACTTCTGTTGCGGTTGCCCGCTAAGTTCGCTAAGGCGGATTGTAATAAGCGGCACTGTTTTTCATGCTACTCATGACATTTTTGCATGTTACTCATGACGTTTTTTCATGTTACTCATGACGTTTTGCTTTTTACTCATGACTGTTTACTCATGACGCTGTTTACTCATGCTGTTTACTCATGACTCTTTGCTTTCAACGCAAGCTTTCATCAGTTGAAGACGAATTTCAGCTGCGGACACATTCTTAGCCCATAACATTCGGATAACAACTCTCACTTCAGTAGGAGACCTCTGTTTAAATGCCCCGCCATACTGAATGATTACTGCGTCTCATGAACAGATAGCAATTCCATAACAAAACATCAAGCCGATAACTAGGCAGTGCATCTATAGAACGTCCCTGTAGAAAATTATGCAAATCAATGCACATCATTTTAAATTACAACTTTTGCAACTATTTTTCTGATCCACCTGAGTATAAATGCAAGTTTCTGTGCCTGAGTTTATAGATTCCAGGCAAAGCAACACTATATGTATATATATATATAGATCATCAGGAAGCTAGTTTCATAATTAATAAGCTATCTCCCATCAACGCCAGTCTGAACAAGTTGGGGTACAGAGGTTGGAAATCACTCTTAGTGCTGAGATTCGAATCGAGGCTCCAAAAGTGACTCTATGAGAGCAGCCAGTTACTTGTAAAACTAAAAATTATCCGCTACTTGTTCAACACAGCCAAATTGCTCTACAAAACCTTCAATTAGTTGCAAAAATCCAAATTATCCACTAGTTGTTTGACGGCGTTAAATTAAAATCCGAAAGTAGGTTTCGCTCTACCACAGGCAGTGCCTTTCTCTAATGAAGATACATGTTGGAATAAGCTATAAAGCTTCGGTGACGCCATGTTACTTATCGTACTCGCATAAATTACGGTGCAGGCGAGTTTACCAAGTAAGTGAAATGGTAACAGGAATAGAAAGCGAATCTAGAGAGCACGTTCTTCAGTTATCAATGATATAGAATGATGCTAATTTAAATTTCAAACTAAGTAATACTCAATAATAATGCGTGCTTATTGGTACTCTGAACGTCGAACCAGACGTTTCAAGCCAAAGAAACTAGTGTAGTCCCGAGCATCATTTTATTGCTGCCAAGCGCTTTTCTAACTTCTGTAAGCAAGTTAAATAACGTGGAACATAGGATCAGTTACGAAACTTGATTAAATTAAATTATGTGACTGGTAAACTACCTTAGGAGGTCAATTAGTAAAAAACAACTTACTGCATTACATACTACTACTTAAAGTTCAGGTTGGTCTAAATTAACGGCGACACAAGAGATCCTACACACAAGTTTGTTCTTCTCTAGCGAAAACGTATGGACGTACTTTTTACATCACGGTTGAAGGAGGAATACATCCCATTTTCTTCTCCCGACAAAGAACTGATAGAAATAATTAGGATATGTGCGTTAATAAGTAAGTGCAAATAGCAGGGTTCACTTCAAAAACTAAAAAGAATTTCTTATTGTACGGCGTTCTTAGCTGTCCTACGATGACATTATTTTTGTATCGTGAAAGACATATCCTCCCTCCAAAACAGGAAATAAAAAACCAATGTAGTCACTACAAGACGTTTAAGGTTAAGTGAAATAATCCTTTTCTTCGCTGTTCTAAAAACCACTTGGGTCTGTAACCACTGTAGTATCTAAGGAATCTGAGACATGACTGACATAAAAACCAGTACGGTGGCTAATTAGATGCAAAAGGAATGAAGCAAGTGACCCTGGACCCAGAACTGGATCCAGAACAGACCCTGGACCTGGAACTACAGAACGTTCAACGAAAGCTGGCAGTTGACCTTAGAGTGATTACTTGTTTTAGAAGTATTTGTTGGCTTGCCTAGAGAATAAGCTTCTATTCCCTGCTCTGCAAACCCGATTCTGCGTTTCTTCTGATCCCTGATACGAAACGTTCATTGACGCAACACCCCGCAAAACAAATGAAATCGCCGGAGCTCAACCGCCAGCTTTCGTTGAACAGAATTTAGGTCACAGCATGTTGATTTTCTACTCCCCGCGCAAAAAGTACTACGTGAACAAAAGGTAAGGAAGACATAAGATGATATTTTCAACCCGCCCTGTACCTGAACCAGTTCCGAAGCTCTAACTCGAAGACTCATTTCAGAGTAATCACAACTGCAGGAATGCCTATGTAACCCAAACAGTGATCCCACCTCGATGTTCGATTCTCGTGTCTAGAAGCAGCGACAGCCCAAGAAAAATGATGTCGTCTTAAAACCCTCTCTCAGGAGCGTAAGTCCAACCCAGCAAGCCTCAGGTGATGTAAGGTAGCTTTTAAGAGTATCTTTTCTTTTGTAATTTCATCCAACTTGATGACTTATGTGGAGAGTTGCTTTCTCCATGATTCATTGGGGAGAGAAAGTATAGTGTAATGTTCCTTTAATTACACTAGGTCCGACTGCACCGTAATCATGTCCAGTGTCCATATGAATGGGAAATAATTGTTTCCTCCGGCTTTGGCAGTTCTCATTAGAAGTTTCGAACGATTGTGAGTTTCCATTTTTTCCGTACCCCATCATCTCACGTTTATCATCAAACCTCTTATTATACGATGGATTGACAATTTAATGTGATTTACCTTACTGACATGGCCGTCGTGAGACAGGTTCTCAGACGTATCGTTTTTGGACGGCTGCCATCTGGCTGGGCACGAACTCTCTGGCCTTCGGGCTTAGGGTTACGGCTTGGGCTATCCGGATACTCGTGCAGTTATGGCAGGGCGCAGTATCGGATAGGTCGGTGGCGGTGTATCCCCATATGCTAGTCCGTATTCGGCCCAGCGGGGCTCTGCACCACTAAGCCACTTAACCGAGGCTCTGAACCCGGCGCATGGAGCGGCGTGACCGGGTCAACCCACCCGAGAGGGTGTCCGCCCCGATGCGACGACGGATATTAATATCAGTACTAGCTCTATCGGCTGTTCTGCTCCGGCGTTCAGTCGGCTTGGGTGAACCTGGTACCGAATTCTGCGGTTGTTGCTTTGGCGCCTCTACCTCTGAGCGCGCAGCGGCTGGGCCGCGCTAATACCCTCCTTGAGAGGCGTGGGAGCGGTGACTGGCTCGAAAGAGCCATGTCTAAAACAAAAGGATCTTACCTTACTGAAATAATTAAGAATGCCAAGGAAAAGGGATAAATATACATCTTTCTTCGGAAATCCTGTCTTCTGTGGTTTTCAAAGAAACGTGTTAAGTGGGATTTCCTACAAAGAATAACAGCCCTGTAGTTCGTGTGATATGTGCTAGAAAAAACCGTATGAGTAAACTGATATGGATATCAGCGTACTGACATATGTAAAATAGCACATGCGACGAACAAGCAAAACCGTGTTGGCAGATAGTTGTGTATGAAATGTGCAAAACCATAACTAACTAGACGAGTTATTTAGGTTAAAATTTTCTTCAGGGTTTCATGTGCGGTTAATTATTCAAAATAAGCCCATTCACGAGAATCAATGCTAGCCCAGACGACAATAAACTGATGTACATGTTAGTGGTCGGCACGAGCCGGTTCGAACTAGAAAAAAACGAACTCGACTCAGTTCGACTCGCGAGCCGAGCATGCAGCTTACGTTTTTGTTTTACTTGGAAATCCAGTCTATCTCGAGCTTGACTTTCTTATTTGAGTTCAGGTAAGTTCGAGCCTCAAACGGCTGTTCTGAAATCATACTAATGATAATAATTTTGAGATTAAAGTTATGTATTCACTAGTTCTATTAAGCATTAAAATCAGCCAAGGATCGGAGTGTTCGTATATATAACTTTTTTATTTACTTTATTTAAAACATATTTATGCATAATATTTGTCTATCACTTACTGACGTGTACAGATATTAAGGTTTATAAACCTGCTTTCACTCTTTACTTTTAAGATAGAAATAGTTTTAAGATAGAAATAGGTTAATCTTCTGTATTTCAACAGTTAAACAGACATTTTTTTAAGTACTAATCGTATAAAGAAGTAATGTAACTCTTTACTACGAAGTAAGTAATGCAACCCTTTTCTACGTTTCTTTGACCAAATTTCAGACAGCTTTGCATACTACTTCAGGATGAAAGTAAAGGAACACTGAAGATAACCAACGAGATCTCTAACAGAAACTGCTTGATTCACTGAGTGCAGGAATGCCTAGCGCAGAAGCAAGCGAAAAGGATCATGACGAAACCATGTTTACTGGGAGTTCAATATCACATTTGGAATCACTTTCGGCAAGGAAAAAGCAGAAAATATTTGATTTTTGCGACATTATTGTAATTCCCGTTCCGCAAACAGATCCTGAATATGAAGTCGAAAAGTATTTCACTATAAAATGCAGTGCGGTACCTGTAGAAGAATTAAATGAATGATTGAAGCTGCGCGAATTGGAATTTCTATTTCTGTCAATATTCATCAAATCAGTGTTAAATATTCCGGTCACAAGTTCACGAAGTGAGAATAACTTCATCGTTGTCCTGATACTCTTGAATACTCCTCTTCCCTTTGTCCTGTTGGCTGTTTTGCGAGTGTATCAGGTGATGTGCACAAGCTACAAGTTATTAGAAACAGCAAATTTATAGTCCTGATTACAGATTAAACAACCTTACAGTTTGGCAAATGCTGACGAGCGCTCATTGAGCGTTACTACTCTTTATAGGACGAGCTCAAGCCTAGCCGAGCTTATTGTAAATTGGGAAAAAACGAGTTCGAGCTGAACTGAGCCTCAAAAACGAAAAGTTGAAGTAAACCCGAGGTAGAAATGTTCGCTCGTTCATACAACTAGTACATTCCGTGCTGTTTACGCAATAGTAATTTTTTTCTAATGCCAAATGGAATTATTGTCTCTTATCATATATATGTAAGCTATAGATAATATAACAACAGTATGCGTTATAGTTAACTTGAACTTTGAATATTTCAGTTTCTGAAAAGTCTACTAAAAATGTCGCTTCGTGTCACCGCTTAGCTGAAAAAGCTACGATGAGCACTTCCTCAATTCATATTTCACGCTAAACTTGAAATGCTTTCTTACAGCCTTCATAGATGGCGCTATATCATTGCGGACGGGCGAGGGAACAATTCTGAGATTACTTCTCACTCATAATTTATTCATGAATTATGCTAATATTCACCTCTCCGAACTTCGCAATGCGCTTATGAGATAAGAATTAAAATGGTTGCCACGGCGAACCGTGCGCAAGGATTTAGTGCACACACACAAGTAAAGAAACAAGGATAAAATTCGTGGAAACGATGACTAAAGCCGAGAAAACTCGTGTTTTCCCTTTCCAAATCGGTGTAACCCAAGGACAGATAAATTATAAGTTCATTTTTATTGAACACGATTGCGTTTAGTAACGTAAAGATCATTTAGTGACAAAAGGAACCTGTTTTTCCTGATCGAATTCCGTTCCTCAAAATAAATTTGAGGAATGTAATGTGTAAATTGCGCGTATTTTGTCATGAGATATTTTCATTCGTATTTTTAAAGGAATTTATTTTACTTTAATTCAGTTTATTTTCTTGCAAAAGAGGATAACAGTTTTGTGAAGCAACAGAAGATATGGGTTATTTCTGGACTGAATCAGCGGGATTATCACGAGAAACAGTACTAGGACAATTTCAAGATAACGCTGTATGTGCGTGTTGAAACAGTGGGGAAAAATTGATAAACTTAATGGAAAGGAAAAGCTTAAGCAACCCCGTAATATTTATTCTGGCACATATGCCCCTTATATATCACTTAAAGGTTTTTTTCTTTTTCTTAAGGGACGCATGATGGACATTATCTCTTTGGAAAGACATGCCCAGAAAATTAAACTTCGAAAACCTATACTACGTTTACGTGAGAGTTTTGAAAGTAAGCCCACACTTAGGAAGGACGCTGCTGAAAACCAATGCTAGAAAACTATGAAACAGCAAGGGGAGACGGGCTTTAGGAACAAAAGTCCACCGATTTCACCCGGGACTTTATCATATTTTCTATAAATACTGTTGCATTTTAGAGGCACATTGGAGTGAGTTTATTGATTTTCCCCACTCCCAACTGCTTCTAACCGAAATGTTGGATACGCAACTGGGTAATATAGATGATTGGCTCTATCTTCCTCTGAAGGCGCCAGACTTTGCCACAAAGATGCTTTTTATGAAGGCCCGACATTTTCCATTATACCAGTAATTACAGTAACACATACGAGGACACTTTTGTATCATGTATCTCACACGACTTTTCAATTCAGAGTTCAAAATACATTTTTCCTTTTGTAACGAGCATTAACCTAAAATTATTATTATTTTTTTTGTGTGTGTGAGAATTTCACTCACAAGCCGTAAAATACATACTAGTGTAATGCCCACCTACAAAGGAATTCAAAATAAGCACAGAAATCCTCAGTCGGCGTAGCTTAACTGGTTAAAGCGGCTATCTCAGAGTAGAACGTTCCGGGTTCGATTCCCGGCGTCGACAAGAAGGGCAAGATTTTCTTTACAAATGGCGCCCGAACTTAGCGACACACACCAGTGGCCAAGGACCCAACCGTTAGGTCCACCACTCGAGGTCAAGTGGGGGAGGGTGTAATACCCACCCACAAAATAATTCAAAATAAGCACAGAAATCCTCAGTCGGCGTGGCTTAACTGGTTAAAGCGGCTCTCCGGAGTAGAACGCTCCGGGTTCGATTCCCGGCGTCGACATAAAGTAAAGATTTTCTTTACACTAGGTAGTAAAACAGTGTTAACAATTTCTTCGAGAAAATCTTGAAATTTGTTCATTTCTATTACTGGCTGTTTGTAAGTACCTTCGAATTAAAATTAATACATTTTACGTTCTGAAACAAAAGTAGTGCAGATATCACTGCTTTCAGCACTGAAAGCAAAAATAAATGAAATATCAGAATCCATGAACCTCAGGTGATCACATCTACATGAACATTACGATGAAAAAACATGGTATCCTCTTAAAGAATTCTTCAAAAGAAGAAGCAACATATAAGCCAATGTTTGCTCTATAGTTGTAATTAATGTACGACGCATGGACCGTTGGCCGTTACAAATGGTATGTTGTTGGTATACTATGTGGCATTGATACAAGAGGAATATCATTGTAACTGAACTATCATTAACGGGGGAAGTGTAAATGAACACGAACAACCAAACCTATGCAAAACCCTGTTGAACGTTTCTGGCTAGTAGAACATGAGAATCAACAGAATTAGCATAAATTTTATAAGTCTGATCACTAACAGTGTCAGAAAATAAACCTTCATAGTCTTTTATACACCTAACTCTACAAAATCGCTTTACAGACATGGTTTGTTGTAACAAATTCGTTTCAAATATGCAACTGCAAGTAACAAATATTAAATCTCCAGCTTAGATACTAATTTTTATCAACTAGCCAATGAATGGAAACAAAAGTAAACTGAATCAACAATTTATTCCTCACTAAACAAATACAAGTGAATATTGTTATCGAAACTATTTGTGTCAAGTGCTACTTCGCACATAAATCAATATAAACGATTTCAAATAACTTCAATTTTTCAACACAGAATTTAAATAAGTCAGT
>JJRW01S0027740.1:38686-50996 GCA_001188405.1 Loxosceles reclusa
AATCACAACAGACAATGCATTCCAAAGTCTGATGCTACTGGAAATCATGGTGTTTAAATTTAACAAAGTTTTCACTTATGGTGAAAACAGGTTCCAAGATTCTGTTCGCAAGCTCCGGCTAACTGAGCATGAGAATGAACAGATTCCACAGCAAAAGTTGAAGACTGAAAAGTTGAAAGTTGAAGACAGCAAAAGTTAAAGACTGAAAAGTTGAAAGAAGACTTAAAAGTTGAAAGTTGAAGACAGCAAAAGTTAAAGACTATCAGTCTATCCGAGCCCTTCAGACTCTTAGGACGGCAAGATCTCTTAACACTCATTCCACAAAATACGCAACTCCAATGATGTTAAAATATGAATTAAACTGAAGTGTAAATCCAGTAAATGAACTTTAAATCTAAATGACGAAGTTCCAACAAAACTTAAAAGTAGAGTAGCTTCTTAACTAGGAGTAAAGAAATAAAAGTAGAAGTCAAAAGCAAACGAACAATCTTTATTTTAGACTTTAAATTTTACTATTTAATGAAACTTTTGCTAAATTAGCGCTATCTTTTGCACGTAACTCAAAATCAATTATCAAAAATCAAGTCAAAATCAACCAAATAAATATTTTGTTTACTAAATAAAACACGGAGTTTAAATTCAGTATAAGTTTACTACTTTTCAAAGTACTTAATTAGAACAATTTTAAACTTTTACGTTTCCTTTCTTAGAAACTTAAACTTTTGTCAAAATTAGGTTTCCCGGCTTATTAAAAGATTTTACTTTTCTCAAAGTTTAAAGAGACGATTTGAAACAATGGAGTTGAACTTCGGTTTCTACTTCAGGCTCCCTAAGGGACATTAACCAGTGCTTAAAAAAGGTTTTCATCAGAGTTTCGAAGAACTGTCGTCTTTGGTCTGATTTACGCCTAACCTCTAGCATAGGGACTTGATTAGTTTCGGCTTCAGCAATCGTTGTCTGCTATCTCTGTATATTCTTTGTACATTCTTGTACGACAGCTAGTGGTATTTTCCTGGGCTTGGACGGCTAGCGGTTCGACGAGTAGCATACGACGGCTAGTGGTATTCGACAGGGCTTGGAGAAGACCGGTGATTTCCTTCACGGATTTCTGACGGAAAGGCCACCCCTTCAGACCACGCCCCAGCTCGTCCGACAGTTCTCGATAGGGTTAATTAAGGTCAGAACTCTGGGCAGGCCTGACCATTCGATTAACCCCATTGTCACCATAGCAAGCCATGGTAGACGTAGCTGCATGACAGCAGGCGTTGTCGCCCTGGAAGTAACATGGGTCCACAACGTAAAACTTCTGTGGTAGGCCTTTGTATTTTAAGCGTACCAGGAACTGCGACCAAGGGTCCCAGCTCATATCAAGAGAAACACCTCCACCACATAATTCCACCTCCGTCGAACTTCACTGTGGGCACAATACATTCCGGCAGTGGCGTTGTCTAGGCTGACGCCAAACCCAGACCCTGCCATTAGAACAATAGAGGGTGAACCTTGACTTGCCTCTCCAAAGAACTTGTTTCCACTGTTCAACGGTCCACTATCGACGTTCTTTACACCACCTTCTCCGCGCAGTGCTGTTGGACTTAGTGATGAATAGTTTGTGGGCGACAGCACGTCCATGAAAACCCAGCAATTGGCTTCCTTACGAAGGGTATTCATCGAAACAACACTTCCGGATACCTGTCGTAGCTCCTCGTGGATGTGAGCCATCGATTGGGTGCGGTTCTTCCGAATTTCTCTGGGTGGCAACCGTTGGTCTCCAACTCCCAGTTTCGTAGATCTGCTGGGTCGGAGTACGTAGGCCACTGTGGACTTTGGGTACTACATCTCGCTGGATATATCACGTATGGATCGGTCATTTCTGTGATGCCCGACGATTACATATTTCCCAAAATGAGAGACCTCCGAACTGCTGGCATCTTACTTGCGACTGATGGCGCTGTTCTTTTCCACAGGCTATTTAACAGCGACGGGAGTGACGTGTAGCCGGATCGCACCTATCGTCGTTTGCAGGGGTGTGCGATTACTTATTAGTAGGTAGTGTATAATATATATTTCGACAAGCACACACACATCTCACAACAAGAGCAACATGGTAAGTAAAGGTCCATTGGGACTCTCAGATAGTCCTGTATTTGTGAAACGAATTTTTAGAAATCTACTGTCCACAGTGATAATCATCTTAATGATAATAATCACAGTGATAAGCATCAGCCATAATGAGTAAGCGTTTCATAATGAATGTAATGATTCTTAGTGAATAATATTTCAGTCACAAAATAGACATTGGTTAACACTCTTCTAAAGTTCCACGCGGTCAAACAGCAGTGGATGCTATTCAGAAAATTTAAGTTGTTTTGAAGTTTTATGAAAAATTTTGAACCTAAGAACAAAGACAGTTATCGATTTTCTGCCTACGGGATTCTTTGTCAATTATCACATTACCGCAGCTAGAAAACGAAAACCTCAAAACACCTTCTCTTGTCACCAGATCTTTCTGAGATCATGGAACTTGTATGATTTGGTGTGACATTCGCATTGCATTTCCACTTTGTTAAAATGGCCACAGCACTCTTGTGGCACTTCCACCTTAATCCGGTAGCTGACATAGATAGTAGTTGATAAGAAATTTCTAAATAAATCAGTGCTTATTATTTGAAATGTAAAGTATAATAATATTGTTGGATTGAAAACAAATAAAAATGAATTTAATTTACTTGTAATGTTTCTGTTTGTATCTAACATCAATGCCATCTTCATGAAGTTGCATGAATGGGGAGATTGCATTCGCTTGTCTAGGGATTGTTATTCACATTTGCATTTCTAAAGAGTCGCTGGCCAGTTTTGCAGCGAAATTAGCATCTTTCCTTCCCCCCGGCTTCAATTCGTGTGTCCCTGCGTGACCTGTGCATCAAATGCGAATTCGTAATTTCCTGCAAACACGATTATAATCGTAGTTCGCATCGAATCATATCGATACCGGCATGAGTACAGGCATCTGCTTGGATCAGCATAATCTCATTAGAGCACTTCGTCTCTCTGCTACGAATAGATGATTTGCTCTCGACTTTTGCCATACTTTACATCTGTTCCACTTCACTTATTTTCGCATTTTATTTTCACTTTATACAAATGTAAATACAAAATAAAAGTCAGCTGCAGGCAAAAGCCCACCATGGTTGACCAGGCTCCAAGAAACCACAAAACCACGGAAACATTTTCCGTCGTTAATGCATAATATTAATCTATAAGAAATAAAACCACTATGGTATCTAACGGTAATGCACTCAGTTAAAACTGTTATATGGAAGTTAACATAACTACTCTCGTCATAAAAAGCCACGAATTCGGAACAAGTTCCCTCGTCCAGTATATATTGCATTAATTAGGAAACGGAGTTCCCCCGTCAAACAAATGCAATAAAATATAAAGAAAACCGAAAACCGAAAAACACATTGAACATCTATGTAAATGCAAGAATACAGAACTTGAGAGTTGATAATTAAAGAAGGTGGCGTACGACCTTCATTCTACACAATACAATAAAACTATACTTAGTAATGACCAGTTTCGGTAAAACGTCCGTCTTCCTTCTTTTCAGACTGCCGTCTGACAGTTGTCTGACGTGTTGCTGTGGAAAGCGCCCACTAGCTGTGCAGATTGATATTTGTGTTTTCCTGGACTTACTCCTTCTACGCCAAGGTGAGGAATGAACTTGCGGTGATATCATTAGCTAGGAAATTTATGTGAGTACAAATTATAGAAGATTCTAAAAGATACGTAATTCAAGAGTTCGCTTTAAAACTGAACTTTGTGGTTTCTGGCTCGTGAATGCACAAGAAATAAAGGAATTATTAAATTCCTGTTTCGAAACATAATTTTTGTGTTCCATTAGTCGGATTAGGACAACGGCTAGTTTGTCCTATATAATTAAGACCACATTTACATGGCATTCCTTTTCTGTACCCCAACAGTACTCAGTAGGAACTGGTTATGACACGGCAGACGACTATCAAACGGTAGTTTGAAGAAAGCAGAAGGGGATTCTACCGAAACTAGTTTCTATTAAATGGAGTTTTACTGTATTGTGCAAAATAAGCATCGTACATGACCTTTTGCATCAACTCTGAAGCTCTTCGCAACTGTATGGTCTGTAATTTCTACAAAACTTGAATTGATTTAAGGTTTGAATTTAAGCCGACGTTACGGTCGCTGCTAAAAGTCCTGCACCAGTAGACAACTTTTTTTTTTTTGTGTGTGTGTGTGTGTGTGCTTGGAGTAAAAACTCACAAAGGACAGTTTTAAAGATACATATACAGGGGTGGACAAAAATATGGAAATTTCTAGCAAAATACTGCCTTTAATTTACGTTTTTTGTAGCGGAGTTCGTATATATAGTGGAACTGTCGTTGTTGCATCACGCAACTCCCTGTATAAGCTCATCTACACGTTGTAAGCATTGTTCGTTCTCAAGATAGAGCTGCAGTTGTGAAGGAATCATTTCAGAGCTGTCCGAATTCCGAGGTGGCCAAATTGTTGGGGATCATACGGTGGGTTATTCTGTAACCAAGGTAGCAGAAGGTTTTGGTGTACCTGTGACTATTTTGAGTGACCAGGTCCATCCCATGGCGCAAAGTTTGTTTCCTGATGGCGATGTTGCTTATCAAGATCACAAAGGGATGATGAAGGTCAGGACTAAGTTGGCAACATGCAGTAGTTGAAAGGTAGCATGTCGAAGACATCGAAGATGGGGTACAGCTACGGAACTTAACACATCAGAAATGAAACGGCCGCTGTCCGAATTACCGGCTATGCGAACAAGAGGTGACCTATATGTGTACCCAAGAGCAGCCCATACCATCACTCCAAGTGCTGTGCTAGTATGACGATGACGAACGCATGGTGACAGTGCTCGTTCCCCTCTATGCCTCCACATATAGATACGGTCATCATGATGCTGTACGTAGAATAGGAATTCCTCTGAAAAGACGACGTGACGTCACTCTTTGCGTTCATGTTTGTCGCTGAATGCACCACTGTATGCACGCCTTTCTCTGTTACAACGTCAAGGGAAGCCGCAGCAATGGTCACAAGGCCGGCAGTCCGTGATGCTTCAGACGTCATCGCACTGTCCGTGGTGATACCTGTCATCCCGTAAATGATCCATGGTCCTCACTCGGGGTACGTGACATGGCACTACGATCCCGCAAGGCCGTGGGAACAGCTTGTCTGTCCTCTCTAGCGTTTGTGATCAGATGGGGGAAGGGGGCACAGAGATCCCGCATGACGACGTGTGTAGCAGTCCTGAATCCATAAATCTCATATTCTCGTGAAAGTCATTGGATCTCGGCCAAGGTGAGCAGCAACATCGCGGAACGATAATCGCAGTCTCGGTAGAGCACGATCTTGCCGCGATCAAATTCTGACACGCGCTGAAGCGTTCCTCCATCGTACACGAGGCGTAACAAGACCTTTATACAAGTGACCAACGTGCGAATCGATTTCCATGTGAGAAACCCGCTTTAAATTCTTCTCTTTATTACAGACTGTGGGTGGCGTTAGTCCTACCCGCTTTGCTAGCATACTTATTTATTTACGTTTATTACGTTACGTTTATTTATTTACATACGTTGAAATGCTAATAATTTGCATGTCGTGGCATGTTGCACCTTTCATGCAAATTTCGCGTTTGCTGCGTGCCGCCTTCATGGTGTAGCAATTTTAATGTCTAGTAGTGTAGTTAGTTATTTCATTACTAAAAATTGTCTTTCTACCGACGTCATCAGTCCAACGTTTTATATTCCTTGGACTAAATGATTCTTTAGAATTCGTTGTTTTCCAGTGTGATGTAATTACTCTAACTCCTTCCCTTCCCTTTGACACATTAACAACGCCCGAGTCATAAGTCTTAACATTTCATACGTCTCTGCCAAACAGAGAAAATAACTGATTAGAATGGGGAAGCCACGTCTAGAGATGACGTGTCACAGTTGAGATAAAATGAACGTCTCGCGAAAAAGTTTTCTCTCTCTCTCTCTTTCACTCCTTACGAGAAGCGGCTGGTGACACTTGAAGAAAGACGTTTAGGTCGCACGTTTTACAAGTGAAATTTAAGCACTAAACATTTAGTGCTCTTTAAATAAGATGTCGATTTAGATAAAAGTTGAAAAAAGGCTCTCTCTCCTTACGAAAAGCGGCTGGTGAAACTTGAAGGAAGACGTTTAGGTCGCACATTTTACAAGTGAAATTTAAGCACTAAACATTTAGTGCCCTTTAAAGAAGATGTCGATTTAGATGAAAGTTGAAAAAGTCTCTCTCTCTCTCTCTCTAAAAGGTTCTAAGTCAAGAATTAGGTTATTTCTATGAATCAGATAAGTAGAAATTAGATTATTAAGCCAATTAAGGCCATTAAATTGAAAAAGAGTAACAATTAGAAAGGTGCCATTGTTAGACGCGTTAGAGCGGTAATGTTTTTTCGCGGTTTTTTTTTTTTTTTCAATATTTTACTTGCAGCTTACGATGCTTGCTGATGCATGTTACTTCATTGTGCCATTCACTTCTCAGATCAGTCGCCGTTTGCTGCCGCAGATCAGTCGCAGTCGTGCCACGGAACGACGAAACAACAAACAATCATCAGGTTCAGTATCCTTGGTCGTCCTGTTCTCTCTTTATCTCCAACATACTCAGCTTACACGACTCTTTTAATGGTGCGCAAGACCGTGGAATGATGGCAACCGCATTTAACAGCAATTTCACGACTACTAAATCTAAGTTCATGCATAATAACTTTTCTCTGGTTTCAAGGGACAAGAACGGTTTTCGGGTTCTTGACATTAGCGAATTGTAATAACACCAGAAAATCTGCAGAAACATCCCGGAACAGACTGACCTATTAGATGGAAGTGTGTCTGTTTTATAGTTCAATCCCGGGCGTTGGAGAAAGCTGTAGCGGATTAGAATGCCGTAACACAGTTTTCACAAAGAATTTGTACCTCTTCACTTTTACATTTTAGTTACAACACTTCACTTTAATTGTAACTAATAAATAAATTTTGTAAAAGGATTCGGATTCCGCCTGAAATTTTCTTTAAACCTTTTGCGTCATTACCACATATACTCTGAAGTGCCAAAAGTCATGGTATAGTAATATGCAAATATCCAGGTGGCGGTAGCATCGCGTAAAATGTGTAGGCAGTTCGTTTTCAGTTCTTTAACTTGTACGGCAGTGAGTGCTACACGACGAGAACTGACCGACTTTGAACACGGAATACTAGTTGGAACTAGACGTATGGGGCATTCCATTTCTGACATTGTTCTGGAATTCAACATTCCACGATCCACAGTGTCAAGAGTGTGCCGAGTGCATCTGATTACCTGCCACCATGGACAACGCAGTGGCCGATTGCGCGTACTTAATGACCGCGACCAGCGACGTCTGAGTAGAGTAGTCCATACTAACAGACATGCGGCAATGCGTCAAATAACAGCAACATTCCATGAGTCACATACTAAACACGTGTTCATCAGGTCAGTGCAACGACATTTGGCTTGATTTGATATGACAGCAGAAGACCGACTCTTGTGTTTTTACTAACAACCCGCCATTGGCAGCTGCACCTATCTTGGGCTCCTGAACGTACCATTTGGACGGTAGATGACTGGAAAAACGCAGTTTGGTAGCGGTTCCTGTTGGTAGGAGCTGATGGTAGGGTTCCGGTATGGCACGGGCTTCACTAGGCCATGAATCCAAGTTGTCAGTAAGGTACTATGCAAATTGGTGGATGATCCACAACGGTGTGGTGCCTTTTTTCATGACATGGACCGGGTACTCTGGTTATACTGAACCATACTCTTAGTGGAACGCGTTATGTTCAGCTGCTTGGCGACCCTTTGCATCCATTCATGGACTTCACGTACCCAAACAACGATGGGGTTTTCTAGGATAACAATGCACCATGCCACTGGACTAAAATCGTTCTCGATTGGTGTGATGAACATTCGGGAGAATTTCAGTGAAAGATGTGGCCACCCAAATAGCCAGACATGAAACTATCAAACATATTTGGGATATGTTCGAAAGGTCCGTTCATGCGAAACATCCTGCCCTCGCAACACTTCCTCAATTATGGACGACTATATAGAGAGCATGTCTCTGAATATTTCTTCCGGGGACTTCCGATAAGTAATTGACTGAATGCCACATCGCGCTGCTGCTCTTCGCCGGTCTAAAGGCGGTCCGACACGATATTAGGGGTGCCCCATGACTTTTGGCACTTCAGTGTTAATGCGCAGAATTTTCCTAGTCATGTGAAGAAGTAATTAGACCTACAAATGCAGATTTATTATTACGATATCATCTGAAAGTGGCGATATTGATAGTGATCAAAGTGCAAGTGATTTTGTGCAGAAGTAAAAAAAAAACGACGAACCTAAAAATTGCATACATTTATATCTGTTGGTGGCGTAAATTAAGAGTATTAAAAATTTTACTGGAGAGAACGTTTACGAATTAATTTTGACAGAAGAAATTCTGGAACACGTTGTAACGGAAACAGATCGATTTGATCGATAACTCTGATCTAAAAACTTACATTACAAAGTTACTGGAGTACGAACAAGAGTACTAATGCTACTTCAGAACAGCAATGTCCCAAAATAGGTTTATGTCACTTTTCTATTCAAAAATTAGCAGAGCGAATAATTGAACAAAATATACAAAAATAAAAACACCGGCGAAAAACGAAAAGTTACACTATGTCCGTCATTATGATCAAGATTTGCTGTGTTTAACATTTTCCAATACCCATTGAAACAATTTCATCAAAGAGAGCTCAAACGTTGTGTAATTTGTTTATCACAAAAAAAGTACATTTTATCAGTGTGGTGATTTCTTTATGGTTATATGCTTTATTTTAAGTACTACCATACTGTGCAAAACAATTAGATATATTTCTCAAAAATTATGAATCCTTTGTCTAGGCTCTGTTTTTTAGTTTTGAAACTAGAAAGACTTTTTGGTAAAAAGGACCAGTTTTCTACTTTTCCGTATGATGCAAATGGAATTAACTGATATATAAGATGTACCCCTTTCTTTAAAATTACGCTTTGTAAGTTAGTATTAAATATCAAAAATGGATTTTCGTTGGAGACCTTTTGACGACGATTGTAGTTTATTAGAACAAGATGTCTGCGAACAGATGTATAGCGCTCACAACGTCCTACCATGGAGATGGCGATTGTGATTTATCTTTTGTGGAATCAACACAGCCACAGTTCTAAATGGGCCGGTCAGAGCTTCCCGGGGTGTCTTGAGAAGAGGCCGGCATGTTGTCATTCGGCGTTGTATCATACTTCAAGTATTTTCAAAGGAATTCAAATAACTTGAGCACACTGGCTTATGCATTTGGACGATACTTTCACCTGTAAGATAATTTTTCACCATATTATCACGGTGTGATGTGATATAGTGTACCATCGTTCATTCAGAAGAAATAAGGGCGAAAAGCCAAACATAAGGATTGCAGAACTTCATTATCGTACCTCTAGCCCGTTAAAAAGCCTAACGGTAAAGTATGTAGGTCTGTGAGGCCATTAATAATGATACCGACTGAGACAAACGCAACACCGCAAGGAAACCTGTACACTTCGAGGATATTCGATGGCTTGTTGCAAGTGCCTGGTTGAAGTCATATAAAATTGCGACGGATATCACTATTTAAGCTAAATAGTGATTCATTATTAAAACCCCTGGACGAATCATCTGGACAACTGTTGGACATGTTGCTACCGAAAGCAGCACTGAGGACATTAGTGATCGTTACATGATAGGCATAGCGATACAACGTTTCTCGGCTCTTATTTATATCCTCCGAGTCAGGTTTCAACCTCGACATCTCGCCTTCTATTTGCATGCGCTCCTGAAATTGTAATTTGTCTATCTCCTGTTAAAAATAACCCTTGCACCAAATTTCAGGTTTATCCTATAATTCTTTCTGTACAACTGCGATTTTTCTGTACTTCAGTGTATAAACTCTGTACTACTTAAAGACTGCCACGAAACGAAAAGCGTGTATTTTTTCTCCAAAACAAGCGCTTGAGGCTCCAAAGTTGACTGCAACACATGTAAAAAAAAAATAAAGCTTTTGTATTATGAAATATTACATACAGCAGATACGCACGTGACAGAGTTTACTTCGGACGTACCCCCACCCCGGCATTCCAAAACATTCAGTTAGATACAAAGCAGATGTGGCGGCTCTCTTTTCGTAGAGTGAGATCATTCCGGGCACGGCCATTTTTTATCTGTGCCATTCTGCTGGTTTTCGGTTGTTCTATTCCGCAGACGGTTTCTACTTCTAACCCTCGGTTATTTTTTTTATTTTTCACCACGAACCTCCCTCGCCTTTCTGTCCCATTTATTCGCCAAGCCATTGGAAATGATTAATGACCTAACAACTACTTGTCAATCAATAATGGACAGGAACGAAAGTTAGGTGAAGAATTTTTGGATTTAATGAGTTCCCGAGGCGGTCAAAAATAGCCAAAGTTTGAGCATTAATAAAGGAAAAATCCGGGGGGAGAGGGAGGCGAAAGAGCCCATTTTCTAATGAAAATTTTTGTTTTAACTGTAGTGGCATGCACGAAATAACACTTAATTGTAGTGACACTTACGCATATTCGGTATAAGGTACAACCGCTTCTTGTTTTAGCGCTTTTGTTTCACGTTTTATTTTTCTAACGCACATTTTCTTTGGAATATTATTACCATTACACTTAATAAATGAATTGTACACTTTCTGACAGAGAAAGTGCAACAACTATGAAAAAACGAATAGAATGAAATGAAAATTTACAAACAGACAGAGAATTCAGATCTCAACAAAGTGATCTTACGTTCAAGCTGTTAGTACGGAGTGAATCAGTAGGAAGTAGGACCACCTTTTTGGGGCGATGCATGTAGCAACCCTTAGAGGTACAGATACAATCAGACCTTACTAGAACAATACAAATCTCTTAACATGTTTTTTTTTCTCACAGGTTGTGTCCAGGTTGCATAAAATATTATGAAAAAGAATTGTGAAATCTACTGTAAAAATTATTTTTGAACTCTCAGTGGAGTAAGAAAAGAAAATTGAATTTCAATTCAGCTATAGTTGTTGTCTTTATTCCAAATATTGCATATACAGAGAGTTGTACGAAATATGCAAGTCATCAGCACGCATGGAACATACTGAATTCCTGGAGTGAGATTTGATAAAATGTCATTCAATTTGATAACGGAAAGTGTGAGACCTGAAACAGAACCTTGAGGAACGCCTTCTTGAACTGAAACTGCATGAAAATGCGTGAAAATGTGTCACCAGTACGAACCTGGAAAGTACGAGATGCTAGGAAGTTTTCAAAAAAAGTTGGCAAGTTTCTCCTGAGTCCGATTGATTGAAGGTCACGAAGGATGCCATATCACCGTGTCCGAACATAGGCTTTTACCAGGTTGAAGAAAATAGAAACAAGATGTGCGCGACGAACAAACGCCTCCCGGACAGACATCTCCAGAAAAATAAAATTGTCTATAGTTGATCTAAGCCGCCTGGACTCATTTTGGGCGGAGGTGAATCTCCAGATGATTCCAGGAAAGGAACAAGGCGAGAGTTCCATCCTACCCATTAATTTGCATAAATATCTTGTAAGCGCAATCGGATGATAGTTGAGAGGTGAGGAAAGGTTTATTCCAGGTTTTGGAAATGGCATTACTACAGCATGATTCCACAAAGATTGGTAACAATGCAAACTCGCCTGTATTGCTTGGAACGTGTTACAGGCCGTCTTGTAGTGAGTCTAGTTCCGTCTAGTAGTGAGTAATACGACAAACTGCTTCTTGAGGAATTCATACGCGCTGCCAACAATAGTGACGAAAGAATGATTCTATTCTTGGTGATTTTAAATATCGGGACACTCACTGGGAGAAGTGTGAGGTGTGTGGTAAAAGAAAGATTTTTTCCGAACACTTACTAGATTGCTTTCTGTACCAACATGTTACCTCTTGTTCCAAGGAAAAGTGTTTTGCATCTAGTGCTTTACAACAAAGATAGTGCTTTGGGTCTTTCGATGGGTGACAGTGATCAGGATACTATTAATTTCAGTCTTCCTATAGTAGTAAGAAAATGAGAGTTCAACGCCGGTGGTGCTAACATGCAATCCTATGGAAAATCTCCACCGCACCACCAAAATCTGGTGGTTCGGTCCCTTCCCCCTTTCCCGCCCCCATCCGCGTGAGGGATTCCTCCGATCTCCTCCCTGGCTC
>JJRW01S0027761.1:6260-17152 GCA_001188405.1 Loxosceles reclusa
AAAAAATTTGAATTTATAAACCCTAGTAAGCAGTTCTTGTTATACGCACATAATTTTTTTCGAATATTCATGGTTCCGACAAGGTTGCTTGTTCCATTGAAATTTACTGGAACACTTGTAAAGTCCAGAATTTGTGCTAAATCCAAGGTGATTTGGCATCCCTAATTACCTAGGGCACCTAAGTGGTCACTATCTGTAATCGCTAAAAAGCAAAAAACCCTTGAGGGGAAAGTCTCTATCTACAGATGTTTCATCTGAGGAAGGAAGAAGAGGAAATACGAATGCTTTCTGGGTGTTACTGCCCCTAGTGAATTGTTACCAACGCCTACGAGATGTGCTGTTATTATTGGAAAATGATAACTTCTCACACACACATATATGTGTGTGAGGTCGAGGTAAAACATGCTACGACCCAAAAGGCGATTGGTCGGTTAATTGAAATTAAAGGCCGTAAAGGCAATGCTGTGCCAAACAAAAGTTCAGCTAAATGGCTTAAGCCCCTCGGGGATGCTACGACACTCGCTGTACTCACTAAAAAGTTGTACTGCTCAGAGTAAAGATCAGTAGATTTCGTCGTGCGTGAAAATAAGTATCGCTAGTTTTCAGAAGAAAAAAGTCGAGATCCGTAAGGAAACGCTTGATAACCGAAATTCCGGCTGTTGGTAGTACGATCAGCCCGGAATTCGATTATATCAGTTACAATCTTCAAGTAGGAATAAAGGTGACAGACGGTGATTGACTACATGAACAAAATATGAAAAAAATGCTTTGTCACATAATGGCATATGCAAGGGGTAAACAACAAGTGTATGTCCGAGACAGAAAATTTGGTTGGTTGGCTCTCTTAAAGTTTTACCCACTCAAAGGCACATTTTTTTGGCAAGCACAGGAAATGACGTGGCATCCCCGAGACACCCAAGTAATTTAGTGTTTCATACTTAACTTGAAGTCAATATAGCATGGTTTTCATGGCCTTTCTCTCACTGAACAGTTACCTAACCAACCATCTTACTCGTTTAATGGCACAAGGGCTTATAAAGTTCGTTCTTTGCGGAGCGCAACATCGTTAGCGGAAGATTAAATGGCTTCAGTAACTAGAAGATGCCTTGTTAGAGGCTCGCTTAATGGGGTACATCTATGCAAGGGCAGCAACAACTTCACGTCATCCAAATTAGTGCGAAAACTACGACAGTTCCATTCAATGATAGAATCGAGCAAATAAAATTACGATTTTCAGCGCGGTTGTTTTAAGCAATTGCATTTCAGTTTTGTTAACTTTCTTAGAGTTATGTGAAGGTGACGATATGCACGAGTGGATATGCATACATAGTTAAAATAGTAAAAGGAACGCTAATTTATTTACATAAATTTCTAAAGAGAGGTCGTATAGATTGAAATACATGTCTGCATAGTATTTCGGCCACTTGCTCACCACTCCAGTGGCGCATGGCATCGGTGACGCGCTACGGTACTGAGGAGCCCGAGTTCGATTCCCGGGCGGAATGCGTGTGTGTGTATGTTTTCACCTTGTTCATAATCATCTCGTGTTTCGTACAGTGTGATCTTAATAGGTCCTTGAGCCATAGAACTCTAAGCATTATCATCAACCCCTTGCTTTTTGTTTATGATGTGCAGTAACCATTCAAAGTGGCAAGTCGTTTTCGTAAGTAGCCTTTCATTGGAGTGAGAAGTATCATTCGATATTTATGGGCTAAGAATATGCCATCAGCTGAAATTGCCCGTCATGTGGTCATAGTTTATGGTCTAAGCAACACATATAAAAGTTTGTCTCTTAGTTTAATGACAGGGATACTCTTTCAGTCGCCATAGCGAAAGCTGTAAACTCAGCTTTATCATTTTGTCTTCACGAGTAAGCGAGCCACCATGGAGTGGAAGCATGCTTCATTCTCATGCAAGAAGAAATTTAAAGTCTGCAAGCAGTCATAGCCTACATTTTTTTCTCATGTGACTAGTGTTCCCCCCTGGTGGATGGACCTCTTGAAGCATGGAAATACCATCAACGCATATCTGTATTGTGACACGCTAAAGTAATTGTGGGGAGACACCAAAAGAAAATGAGCAAGCATGTTGATAGAAGAAATCGTTTTGATTCATAAGTCCCACATCGCTCGAGAAACATAGGTACTGCTCCGCCGTTTCAAATAGAAAATTCAGATTCATGCACTGTATATTTCGAATTTGGCTCCCAGATATAGCCTCCCTCATCAGGGGTTAACTTTTTGGTAAGCAGGAAGAAAGGACATGGCGTCCCTGAGATATCTGAGCTAGACATGTTACCGTTTTGGTTTTTGTTCACCTGCCTGTTATGTTTCTGTGACGTCACTTTGTCCTGACACTTGATTTCGTTCCGATTGTGTACCTTTGTGTGCATTTAACTTCTGTTTCCAGTTTGTTTTGTCCACCCATTCCTTTTTTTTTTTGGTTCCTGTGCCTGTTTTGTTTGTGGCATCGTCTGTTGTGTTTACCTCTAAGTGTTACCGTTTCGTTTGTTTTTTTTTTCCGAGATTAGCGGTCCACGCAGCTATCCTAATATTTAGAGGATTTCAATCTTCGTCCTCAGCGTAGCTGCACGTCTGCCGCATGCGGCTACCCGTGTCGCTGGAAATAAGGATTCTCATAATTGAGAGGGGAGGTACTGTCCATAATATACATTGCCTTCGCCCCAATATCAGCTAGACGGGAGCTTCGGCTTTAGTTCGGTCTGTTACAATCTGGTAGACAGCGGATTCCTTCGTGTCAGGCTTCGATTTACACTGCCGAGCTTCATTCCATCTCCTTGGCCTTGGAACACGTTCAACGTTGCTCTCTTTTCAAGACTTGTATTTACTCCTACTCACACAGTGCTTTGCAGACTCTTGTTACTTTGCAGCATCCAACTCACCCTGTGTTGTCACTTTACATGATTTGCGGACTTGTGGGTTTGATGTCCTTTTCTGCTGTATTCCGGGACACGTCGGTATTCCTGGAAACGAGGCTGCAGACAGTACCGCGAATTCACCTACGGGACGTCTACGAATGCCCTGTTCCGTTTACCAACTGGAAACCTGTTTTCTTGTCTCAATCATCACTTGCAACGGTACTGGGACACACAGCCTGCGAAAAATCTGCCCGTCGTCGAGCCTGTAATTGCAACCTGGACGTGCTCTTCTCGCCGTTCTAGACGCAAGGACGTGCTTCTGACTCGGTTTCGTATTGGACATGTTCGTCTCACGAATGGGTTCCTTTTGCGTGGCAAGCAGCCACCTACTTGTTCCTCCTGCCATCCAGTTTTAACGATTCAACATATATTCATTGATTGCCCTGCTTTGCAATCTCTCCGACCAGATTTTTCATTCTCACATTTTAGACATCCATACCTTATTAGCACCATCATTTGATTTTACAATTTTGATAAGTTTTTGCTTTCGTGTCGTTTGTTTCACGAACTTTAAATTTTATGTTTTCATTGCTTTTATCTTTCCGTGATATGCCGGTTTCATCACTTTTGTACTTAACAGTTTGTCACACGTGTATCTCAAGGGTTCATGTACATCATGTTCCCACTTTTGCTTGTTTATTTTTTCATCTGTTTTGTTTACATATATTGTTGCTATTTGTCCTACGTTCGGCACAGAATGACCTTTCAGGTTTTGTACCATTAATCAACCAATAACCAACCAACCATCCAGGGATTTCCACATGTTCCTTGTCTTGAAAAACATTTGTCTGGTACTCGATTCAATAGTGACATTGCTGTGATACTATTAAACATTATGACTGTATGACCAGGAATCTCGCCTTTGTCTCGTGAAGGATTCGGAAAATTCTTCTTGCGATCAGACTCATTCATACCTCAAACGCCATGTGATATTTCTCAGATAAAAAGAAAATTATTCTTTGTTTTCATACACTATATTTTTTTTTATTTCGTACTCAAGCATTCTTTGTTTTTATAATTGTTTACGTAACTTTTTTTTTCTTCTGATCTACACTCTTTGGAACAACTTCCATCGAAATCTGATTCTTACAGATTAAAACTTCTCGTAACGAAGACGAGAAAACTGTGGTACCATGGGGTATATCACGGTTTACTCGGTTATTTAGTTTTCTTGAGCCTTCTTTCGATATACAGTATTACCACAGGTGAAATATGCAGTATTAGTAGCTGATGGGTACGAAGGGGAAGGACTGAAAGACAGCTGATTGTTCGACTTTCAACGTTTCTATGAAGTTACAAAAATAGGTTTATGACAGTTCTGCAGAAAGCAAGTACACATCAGTTCCAACGCTTATTGTGGTTTACCTCTTGACTGAAGGTACTTCAGACACTGCTTATATCGTCCTTACGTTGAGGAAAGGGATGTTAATATGCTTGGTGGTCACTTTGGCAGTTGATTGGTTCCTGGGATATTTAGAATATTTTATCACTAAGACATGTAAATATCATGATGGGCCAACTACAAGTTAAATGCGGCAATTCACAATTCTCTGTCTCTCCATTTTCCTCAAACTGATAAACTCCCAACCACTCAAAGGCAGATGCCTGAATGGATACCGATCCCGTTTCTCTGAACTCACAAAAGCCACTAGCTCCCCAATCGTCGTATTCTAAATGCCGGTCCCCAGTGTCTAGAGAACAAATGCCTGAGTTGTATTTACGATCCTCTTCCTTATTGTCTTGTATCTCACTCCGTGATCTGTACGAAACGGGAACCTCCCCCTCCCCGATCTTAGTAATAGACCGATAATTGTTACCGCCCTTGAAAACTCATCCTGTATTTACTTAATTACCTATTTTTAATTCCTCCCCCTCCCCCGTCTCTTTCTTCTCGCACACGTACACAAATTTAAACGTGTAACGTACATTACTGCTTCAGTCAATTCCACTCTTCGTCTTCGCAACTCGACAGTCTGCTCCGAATTCTTTTGTGCTTTTGTTTCGCCTCCCACAATTCCATTACTTCTCCACTTCCCCCATAAACATGCTTAGCTCTTTGTACTCAAATTGAATACTACAGTATTCATCACGACGTAGCCAAAAAAAAAAGCTAAACGTAAATTTTCTGGTCTTTACCTTGCGCATTCCTCATTACCACTCATTCTTTCCTCCCTCTTTCCGTTCTGTAATTATACCATTTTACAGCGATTCTTTGATATGGTTTCGCCTCGTTAATTCACCATTATTTTCTGTAGTTACTCCGTTCCCTCGCATCTTGATGTGAAATAGCGTAATATTCATTTCTATTTCTTGCTACGTGTATTTCACGTTCGTTATGCACAGGTAGATTCTTGTTCTAGCAACCGCTACTCTACTCTTCCTATTCCACTCACTCTGTTTTTTTATTTTTTTTTTATTTTTTCTCGTAAGCATGATAGCGATACCACCTCGTGTCAGATGAAGATCTGCCATGAGGACCGAAGACTGATTCGTCACCTTATCTGTTATCGACGTATAAAACATTATGACGTAACAAAATAATTATTATTGTTACTTCATGATAGCATACATAAATAATTTATATGTATGACAAATAGTGTTTGGACCAAACAAGATAAATCAATGCTACTAAACATGACCCCAAAACGTGTTGCCAATTATATGAGCGTACTCATATTTAAATAACAAATTTATATCCTATGTGAACAATTTTCCAAACATATTATTGACAGATTCGCATTTTATTTATTTTTTTCTGTCAGTGTTGTTTTAAATGTTCACAACGTTCTTTATAATTTGATATAACATCATCCATTTGTATCCTTTATTAGTTACCTTCGAATGTACTTTGTACACTTTGCACTAGAAACATTTATCAAAAAAAGAATATTTGCATACATACAGTGACTATGCAATATTTACTACAAGCCCTGTGTATGAAAATACTTAATATTTAGCAGTTTTTGCTTAGCACGTCACTAAAAAAAATATTGTTCAAAATGCTACATTGTGACGGCATATGTTGATACACTTCTCAATATCATGCAGAAAACTTCGACGTTAGTACATCGCATTTAGTTGACTGAAACGATTGGTCGAATATTTCATCTCGGAATAAAAGATGAACGATATGTTTGTAAAGTATAGAGATATATCCTTCAAATTCTTAAACATATTTGTCATTTTCTTACGTCTTCATTACCCAGAATAGAACAGAACAGAATTTACCGACAGGTCAAATGTTCAATGATACAATCGTTGACAAATTCATAAAACCTCATAAGATGTAAATAAATACAATATAATCGCCTAAAGAAGGCCCAGGAAAAGGTCGCATTTGCTGTAACTCGACGAGCCCAGGCCACCCCAAAAATTTGCACTTTATCCAGTGTAATAATTGTCTGTTCTGCTCCGGCTAGCGAGCAATGAGACTTAGGCATTACACCTAAATTTTGAGTAAGTGTAGGTACGTTTGTCGGTTCCTCAAATTCTAACTCAGCCATTCTAATGGACTTTGACTTCATTTGTCTTTTGGCTGCCATAATTAAAGTTAAGCTTCTGGTAATTAAGGTTTTTACTCAACACTTTCAAAAAATGTGCAATTCAATGCAACAATTTACGTGAATATGAAATGAAAAAAAAGAAAAATAGCAACTTTGCTATAAATGAGTTTCAGAACGCAAATAAAATTCAATTACTTTTTAATATAGTGCTCATATAATTTACAATTAACTTAAGTGCTAACTTGCACTTTAAATTAGGTTCCATCAATTTGATAACTCTGCACAATTTGTTCAGTAATCGTATGACACAAATACACAAGTAATTATCAGTTTAAATGTCAAATTCAGGCATTTTTAGGCTTTTGATAAATCTTTAATTTTCCGTGAAATAGTGATGTGAATCAGGCTTTTTGACCTACGACGACTTTCCTAAAACAATGCAACTTTATGAAGGCTCGACGTAGGTATTTTGCAATTACCTTTGAACTAACACACACAAATTTTCGCTTTCTTTTGCTCTATCGTGAGCTTAAATATATAAAGGTAAATAAATCAGCTATTATTCCAATAGCTATGCAATTTCAAAACCTTTACGTGAAGTAATTTTTCTACTTGACGTGATTAACTTTTAATTTATGTGGAGCAGGTTACAGCAATTTTCATTTTGCTTCCACTTTGTAAAACGGTGGTTATCCTTGACCACCGGTTTGAGCACTATTTCGTTTGAGCTGCTAGCGGCAGCTTTTTAGCCTCCGTCACCGTTCGCTTCTGCGAAAGACTCTGCTGTGACGAGCCGTCCCCTTCCTTTTTATTTTCTTGACTTGACGGCGGCGCAGGCGACATGTTAACTTATTTCGCGTGCGGTTAGGTTAGGGAGGAAGAGTGTGTTAAGTTTTAGTCGTTACAACGAATGAAATTTTATAAAATATAAGCAAACACAACCACACTTATTACCCGCAAGCAATTCATTATAAATAAACAAGTTAAACAACCAGTATATGATACATTAAAAAGTTTACAGGGTGAGTAGTTTTTAATATATTATTATAACCCTTAAGGGCACAAAATCACTAAATTTCGATCACATAAAATAAGAACAACAACAAGTTCACAACAGTTTGAGAACAAGTATGAACATGTTGAGTATGAACAGTTTGAGAACACGAGTATGGAAACGTGTACAGACATCGCTCAGATTGTGATATGCGTCTACACAGTGGTAAAAGCGACTTACGTGTTAATTAAAACACCTCTGAGTTTGTTTGATGGGATACCAAATAAAGTCCAAATTCCCCAGATGGGGAATATTCTTCGACGTGGTAAATTAATGAAGAAAAAAACAACTAATAAGAAAATGTAAATGAAGAAGAAAAGTGAAGAAAATTTATAGGCACTTAACGACAAGCGTTTTCCCGAAAGACATTAAGCTGCAATGGGAGTGCAGCGGAAGGAAAAAAGGGAAAGAGAAGGATTCCTGAAAAAGGGGAAGTTAACGAGAACTAATAACCGTTGCATCGAGGCTGATAAAGCTTTATTCTCTTTGATGTTTTTTTTCTTTAAATTGGTAACGATAAAAGTGATTTATACGACACCAGAATTGATTGCGTGGCTTTCGAGAAGGAGAAAGAAATCAACCTATCATTATGCACGCACTTTACAAGATAATTTGAAGGGAACCAAAAAGGTAGAAAGAAATGAAGCACAAAGCGAAACTCTATCCTTCTCTCCTCTTGCTCAGCCATTGGCTGCATTTAGCAAAGTCAATCCTACACACATACACACACAAAGAAAGAAGCAAAACCAATGGGAGAAAAGAAATTGAAGAACTAAAAACTTGATTTACTCTTGAAAATAAAAATTTAAGAACGTGAATCTATGTGGGTATCATTTTGTACGTCTGTCTGAAAGATCTCAAAAAATGCATGCAGAACTCGGCAGTGTGAAACGATTTATGACATTAATAATCTTCTAATATAGTAAGTGTGGTATCCTAATAACAAAGTTATTCTGGGAAGGTTTGAGAACTATTTTTTTACAACAATGACTTGATGTTTGAAAATGCTTAAAACACAGTTGCATCCACGTTTCTAGAATTGCATTTTATATTTTACAAAAAGCTGTTTCACATATACGTTAAATCTTCCATAATCCACACGAAATCCCCAAAAATAATTCCACGATCGGTCTCCCCAACTTGGTAATAAAAAGAGTTTTAAAACGATATTGTTTACATTTGATAATATTTTAATAAACACGTTTATACGTTTTACCCTTATTGCTCAGCTTTTAAATAAATATTTCTCAGCTTTTAGATAAATATTTCTCAGCTTTTGTTTGAATATTGTACCTCAAGTTTGAATATTTGTGCCCAGTAATCGCAAAGTGAAAAGAAAAACCTTCGAAACTTTACCTGCTTTCTAATGAACGTCTTTTACAAAAACACCCAATCATCTTGTTTAAACCACCCGTTTATCTTAATTTTACTTCACGTCAAATAAAATATACAAGGTTGAGTGGAAATGTTTGCAAAATTTCGGTAACACACTTCTTTATCCATTCATAAATTGCAAGAAGAGCTGTCTAACTTTTGAAATGCAGGCCATCGCGCTGGTCTGTCGTAATCTATCTTGCTATAAGTTGTTTGACACCACGGCAGTACCAAAAAACAAAAAGATCTTCGATAGCATCTTCCACCTCCTATTGATTCTGGTTATGTGTGGTTTCGCGTTATCGTGCAGTAGGAGAGATCGCTGTCTATTCATCAAAGCCAGGTATTGTTTCTTAAAAAATGGCGCACATACGCTCCAATTGTTCACAGTATAGTTTGACGTCGGTTGTTCGACCATCTGGAAGCAATTCATGTATATTACGAATTATTCTTTCAAAATTCGACAAGACACAGAACTTCCTTATACAGGATACATACCTCGAAGCGCCCCTGTTTTACAACAGGTTAAGGCAGCTGGCCTTTTCTCAACCACTGATTATGCCCCTTATATTGGAACAATATCCATTTTTCATCGGATGTAATGATTCTTTGGAAGAAACCAAGGTCACGAGGATTTTGGAGATGTTTCTTACTCGCTTTGGTTCGCTGCTCCGCCTGAGTCGAATCGTGAGACACAATGCGACAATCTTTGTAGATGTAGCCATGAAGTGGATGAACAACATTAGATTGTAATACTCCGAGTTCTCCTGACACTCTGAGACTACTAATCATCTTATTTGCTTCTGCAAATTGGTTCCGAGCCTGCGTTGTCGTCCTGCCCTTGGCCGATCATCGAGGTTTTTCTCATCTGATCGCAATTTCTTGAACCAGGTGTTTGCTCTGCTGTTATTAACTGAACCATCACATTTCGCACGACACATATTGTACTGCCCTCCGCTGCATTATGCCTCAGTTGAAACGGTTAAATCACAAATTAGATGATTTTGCACATTAATGTTTATAATCACGCATGAAATGTCGATGCACAATAAACAACCACAAATCACATGTACGCCTATATATGCATATATATAATTCATAAAAAAATGTTTTAATAATAAGGAAGGGAAATATGAAAGTTCATATGGAATAGTGGAAACACAAATAAAAAATAATTAAAAGAATGACAATTCGAAGGAAGGGAAATGATAGAACTCCCTATACATGTGTTAAAAGCAATCTCTTGTCAGGGGGCTTTGCTAGTGTTTTGTTATTGAGGTTGTGGTTAGTAGACGTTACAAGGTCTTATAAACTTCTTATATTGAAACAACGAGATGTTGGTTTGTACATCACTGGATACTAAACAAATCCACTGTTTGAATTCCTCAATGGGTATGGTATGTCTATACGCTATGCGTGGTGCTAAACTGTAAAGTATCTCTATAAATTTGCTGGAGTATGTGATTTTTAGTACATTTCGGATAATCCCTAAATTTAGCGCCAAATTTCATTACTTCTCCCAATTTCCCATTACGCACAATGTCTCAATACGAAGTAATGACGTGCCCAAAGTTAGTCTACAAATTACTTGTAATCGGATTCATCCCAGAAGCAAGCGGCATCATTTTTATCTGTAAATAAATGCAAATAATTATATTTGCAGTTAAATAGTTTACTGCTAATAGTGGGTTTGCATATGAAGGTTCAACTCACATTATTGTTTCTAAGAGGAAAATTTCATGTGTTTCAAACATTTTGCCTACATTACAGTTGTCCTTGTTTATCTCTCCATTTTATGTCTTTAATTACTGGACGTAAAGCTTTTAACTTTGAATGTTTCGTCCCAATAACAGCGTTTATTACAGTTGCAATTTTCTGCTCCTTTATGAGACTGTTTTCAAGTTTGTTTCAAAAACTATCGAAGTCAATGTAACTGTGTTTAATTAGCCTCACAGATCCTCTTTTAACACTTCTAGATTATTGGGGATTACCGGAGGAAAGCAACATATCATATATATACGCC
>JJRW01S0027834.1:23761-34154 GCA_001188405.1 Loxosceles reclusa
CAAAAAGCCCCTTTAGAGTCTTTATAGCTCTAAAAGAACTAATTAAATTAAATTGGCGCATTTGAAAATTAAATTGAGTTTCTTGTAAAGTACATTATTTTGAACGTTGAATAATTTTGCAATATATATTTAATTTGGTGCAAGACAGCACTTTTTTTGTCGACAAAGATATTAGTCGACCAATTGTACTTTCTAAAGACACTAATATTTTTTTATTTTTATTTTACCTTACAACTTCGTGTATCCTGACTTCAAATTACAAGTGAAATTTAGTTAAGTTTATTTACAAATCGCAGTTATTTACTGTAATGTCCACCCACAAATGACTTCGAAATAAGCTACCCAGTTACTCTGTCGGCGTAGCTTAAATGGTAAAGCGGTTCCTCCGGAGCTGAACGTTCCGTGTTCGAATCCCGGCGCCGACAACTTTACTTTACATTACTTATTTTGCGATCAGTGTATATTATGTTGTCATTAGTACTGTTAAGTTAATTAAGTATAAAAATGACAAGCAAACGTTATTGCAAAGTACGTAACTTACGAAATTCATATTTAGATACTGACAAATGTCAGTCTGACAACTTAGATGCCGCTCTGTGGAGTAATCGTGTTGTACGTTTGAGCCCGCTTCGCAAGATGTTGCAACTTATCTTGGGCAAACAGATATATATATGAATGAAAACATTATGGATGAAATCAACCGTAGAATGAAGCTCGGCTGGAGAGCATTTGGAAAGAGTAGTATAATATTAAGTGGAAATATGCAATTTTGTTTGAAAATAAAAGTTTTTAACCTTCTTGTTGTGACATATTATTATGAAACATGAATATTGGCAGCGCAAACAATTCCGAAACTGAAAACTACACAAAAAAAAAAGCGTGGAAAGGAAATTGCAAGAAGAAATCGGAAACGAAATTCTGGCAAGAAAACACCAAAGTATCAGATATAATCGCAGGCAGAAAGGAAATGATGTAGAATTGGGCAGGTCACATCATTAGAAATCCTGATAATAGATGAACAAAACAGGTTCTTGGAAGGTTACTGCAAGATAAAAAATGCCAGAAAGCTGCCATGTACGAGAAGAGTGGATGTGATTATAAAATTTGCAGAAAGTCATTTGGAAAAGTAAAGCTAGATGAATAGTAAATTTTGGAGGAATCTCGAAGATTGCCTTCATTCTGCTATGGACTGAGAGAGGCTGATGATGATGATGACAATAACGCTCCAACTTTTTAATCATTATACTGCGCCCATTTAGTTTTCTACTCCTCTTTTTCAATGTTTACTTAATACGCTGTTTTGTACGTTTTCATCATTATATTGTCTTTTCATTCTTGTGCACGCAAGCAGTAGTTCTGAATGCCAAAGATGGTCCCTACGCCATATTAGTCAATGTTATATGTTTTTGTTTGATGTTTCTATACTTTGTCTACACCTTGTATTTTTCACGGTCCATGATTTGATACGGGCCCTTAATAATGTCTATATTTTATTAGTGCATACATTCTGCCTATCCCAAACCTTTTTGTGTTATCAACATCGGATTAGAGAACTCATCAAATAAGGTACTATATATACTTCATACTTTTAGTTTGCATTTTCTTGCTTTGACTTCTTAAAGGAAAGGACCTGATTACTTGGCAGTTATTAAACTTTAGCTTGTAAAGAAAAGTTGTTAATGCCGGGATTCAGACCCGGAACATTCAGCTCCGGAGCGAGTGCTTTCCCATTTAAGCTACGCCGACAGGTAACTGGGTAGCTTATATCAAAGTCCTTTGCGGATGGACAGTACAAACTTGAGTTTCAAACGGAAAACCTTTCGTAAATATAGGTGAGGGAACGGAAGCTGCCCCGGAAACGTTAGAACCTTCAATTCCCTAGATAAATGTCCCATCCAACGACTATTTGCCAGGAATGAAATTGATCCTTGTTAGCTTTATCAAGGTCCGTTTGTCAGGCTCTCTAGGACTCCAGTGGTACAGGAATGCATGGCTCGAACTGATAACTCTTCACTTCACTTTATAAGCCTGTAATCAGCCTTTGCTCTGAGACGTAAGCCAGCATCGCCTGTTGATTCAGATTCTTAAGTTCTTTCAAGTCGTTATATCCTTTCCCTCCCCCACTGGAGTGAGTTCGTGCCGAGCTCTGAACGTGATGTCTCAGAGTTTGGTGGATTTTTCAGAGACAACTTGCGTGTTGATCAACATGGATCGCGCCTCTCGATGATCAGATGCATAACTGTCACAAGTAGATGGATAGGCTAATGCCCTCGTCTTCACAAGGAAGTTTGTGACACGGCCTTGAACGACTGTGAGAGGGACATGATACACCACGCTCCCGATTTTTTCAGTCTACTTCTTCTATTCTTCTTTCTTTTTTTATTTTTATTTTGTAAATTTTTTTCATTTTTGCCACTGTTTGGTACTTTGTCTCTTCTGTGCTGTTAATCCAACTTCTACAGTGACACATCTTCTGAGGAATAAGGTAGCTGCAGTCTACTATTAGCTCGTTCCACTGTTGAACAAGGCAAGACACTACTGGTTGAGACTGCAGGCGATATTTGTAGAAGTGAAGTCCATTTCAGACAATGGGACATCATCCTTTGGAGCCATTATATCAGAATTTTCAGGACTCCAGTAGTCGAAGATGCACGCCGGGAACAGCATACCTCAAACTAAGAATCTTTGGCTCGCTAAGGCTGCGCTTAACTACTCCTAGGAATCATGTCGAAGTACTGGATCATTTTGGATTTTTAAGCTATTCCAAGTAGTTACACGTTACGTTTTAGAACCCCTCCCATTGAGGGAGAAGACGTTACAGATTACAATCCAGTTTCCTTTATCTGATTCGTACTGGATAGTTCGTACTGGAATGAAGTTCTTTGGAAGAATAATTTTATTCTTTTTTTTTTCCTTCTAGATTTGGAGGTCTCTGATTTAGTTTAAAGTGAATTGTACCGAAGACACTCTACTATATGAAAAAATTGGATAAAGACATCACAATGACATGAAGATGCTACATGCAAAGTTGAGGGCAGTTCTCCTATGACAGCCTATCGGAGCTCTTGGACGGTGGTTGGAGGCGTTTGATAAGAAGCTGTAGTTTTTACGAAAACATTCCATGTATGCTGCATAGATATTAAACCAGGGTTATACTGTAGCCGCAACATTCGCTGTACTTCCTATTGACAACAAGTAATCATTCCCTAGACAAGCTCTGTACTAACTGGTGTTATCGTCCATCAAGAGACAAAGTCCTCATCAATTTACTTATACATAACGATAGGTAACCGTTGATCCTGGTTCAAATAAAGACCAAAAATCCAAGACCAAATAGACTTCCAGAAAATGCCAATTGGAATTTACACCGAATAACATGTGTGTGACGTGCCGTCCCTGGCTTCTGAAGACAGCCAAAAACAGAGCTATCTTCGGAATCGCATGGTAACTAAAACCTTCTGTGCTTCCACATGCTTGATCACAAATTTATTTTTAATGTATTTAATGTAAAGGCCAGATGTATGATTCTAGAGATTTATATAGAATAAGTCGTTGGTTCATTGTACTTTTACTCAATTGTTGTTCATCAACAGTTGTAGTTTCGTACAGCCTAACATAAGAATGAAAGATTTCATCCCGATGCTTTTGAGCGTGTCACGCTATAGTCTCCGAATATATGGAGGTCAGTGCGAAAAAAAAAAAAATTTACAGCTCGCGCACGGTGACACCACTACCAAATGATTGTCGCGCGATGATGTAAGTAGCACGGTATCGTGTGAGCCACAGAAAAATTCGTAGATTGGTACTCCATTGTCTAAATCACATGTTCTTCTCACCACTGTAAATGCTGTTTTCTGCGCATAGTAGTTAGGGGAAAACAAAACGGTTAGCCACCGCCTATAAAAGCCACATGCGTATAATTTCCTTCTCACAGGACTAACCGATACTACTTGTTCCGTGGCTGAAACGAGGCTAGACCGTAGACCAACCTGGTTGTTCTACATTCTAGTTCAACTGGTTGCACTGCAGGCAACCAGGTGGATGTTGTGCTAGGCCTATAGGTGTAAATAGTGGTCATTGGGAGGTGTTGTACTCGAAGGCGACCCGAACCTTGGAGCTTTCTTTGTCTTTCAGTACCTTGAAATTGCGCCAATATCCATGATATCACAGAACAGCGAACTCAAGGAACCAGAAATGAAAGCTGACGAATTAGCAAGCTGAATTTCTGTTGGTACACGTTCCTAATATTCAGTCAATTTAAAAAGTACTCACGAGAGAGTTTTTTTTTTTTAATGTGACGATGCAATTTTTTCAACATTTGTAGGGCGAGCGTGTAATGTCCACCAACAAAGGACTTCAAATATAAGCTACCCAGATACTCTTCGGCGTAGCAAGCTTCCAAAGGGCTGAATGAAAAGCAGTCGCTCCAGAGTTGAAGGTTGCGAGTTCGAATCCCGGCGCCGACAACTTTTCTTTACAAGCGTAAGAACTAAATTTAGTAGAACTAGCTATAGTCTGTTAGATTCAGACTTGAGACAGAAATTTATATGCTTCGAATGCAACAGAGCACTGCTTAGATTTCAATATTTTGCAGCGGTCAAATTTCTAACGCATTTTATATCATGAATTTCGTAATATTTTAAACTTACATAAAAAAATAAATGTCGTGCGCATTATCTAAGCTACATCTTAATTGCGATTTATAAATAATAAAAAAAGGATGGAGAAGAAAGAAAGAAAAACAAGAGTGGTGTAGAACCGTTGTAGGTACTTCATTCATGGGTGCTTCAACATGGCGCTCGCGTATCAAGTGTCTTTGTCTTCATTGGATTGAGAGTCAAGTGTCGCAGCAACTTTTTTCCCGTTTCGTTTGGCAAAACTCCCGCCTCCCTTTTTATCTTTTCTCCTAACGGCTTTATATCTCGTAAACGTCATCTTGAGACACATGAATGGAATTGTAGTTTTGTTCGTTTCTGTTGGCTGTTCTTTATGCGAGCCGAGAAAAATTATCCGGCGATGCTGTCCTCTTATCAAGTTTGACCTGATGCTCCCGTTTTGTCATACTCTGGTGGCGGAAGGGAGGAAAAAGTGGGAACTTCCTGTGGACTTAGACTCTTGGCATAACATTAACATTACGTCCGTAGAATGGTCGCAAGGTCAAACTCAAACACGCAACTCAAATTCTCTCCAGTTTTTTACACATGGTGAGATGATTTTTGCAATATAATGTCTTTAGAGTACCAAGTTTCGTACTTTCATTTACAGTAAGTCTTAGTTTAAAATTCTTGGTTCTTTCAAATTCTTCAAATGAATTTGAAAAAAGTTTTTTTAAAATACCAGAAAAGAATCCAAAAGTATGGTTAAGATATGTCGATGAAACCTTCGTAATATGGCAACATGGAGTGCAAGAATTACAGGACTTCCTAAAATCATTGAATAGCCTTAATAGTAAAATACAGTTTACTATGGAAAGAGAAGAAAACAGAAAGTTACCTTTCCTAGATGTGTTAGTGGAAAAAAAACCAGACGGAACTCTTGGAGATACTGCACATCGGAAGAAAACGCATACAAACAGGTACCTTAATGCACTGTCACATCACCATCTTAATCAAAAGAAAGGTGTATTAAAGACATTAATATCTCGTGCAAAAAGGATTTGCGAACCACAAAAACTCGATGAAGAGATAAAAGTACTAAAGAGAGCTTTCAAAACAAATGGATACAAGAAATCATTTATAAAAAGAGCAATGGAGAAAAAAGAGAGACCCGAAGTGCAGAAAAAAAGAAAAGGAAATGCGAGCTTCCCTTCTTTACGCCCAGAACGTTACAGGCAGGATTTCAAAAATATTAAAGAAGCATGAAATAAAAACAGTGTTTATCCCACCAGCAAAAATAAAATCAATGTTGACACCAGTAAAAGACAAAGTAGAAGAAATGGAACAACCAGGGGTATACAAAATTCCATGCTAGTGTGGAGATGTATACATAGGACAAACTGTCAGAAGTGTCGCCACCTGACCAAAAGAACATTAAAAGCATATACGACTTTACCAACCAGAAAAATCAGCTGTGACTGAACACGCAATTACAAATGATCATCGCATCAAGTTTGACGAATGCAAAGTATAGAGACGTACCAACCAACTATACAAAGGGATGTACCAAGAGGACATCGAAATTCATAAACATCCAAAGAATTTCAACAGAGAGGATGGATTTAAACGACCCAAAATTTGGAACTCTTTTTCAACAAAAAAGTATACAACTTTACTAAACTAAAAATTTATGGGGAAAGGTTTGGGAAATACTCAATTTTACACTATATATAGAACAGCGACAAAGACGTTGGAATCATTTGAGGAAGAGGTGAAGACGGAAGAGGTTGTCTGCAACCACATCGAAACGTCGGCTCAAAGTTGAGGACAGGACCAGCCCAGAAGCTCTTATATCTAACGAGTGATTACAGCTTTCGGAAATTTTCTAAAACACACCAGTATTTTAAATGTCTTATTTTATTACTCAATAACTTCTTTGACAGTGTATTTGTTATATAATTCTGATGCAACCTAAGAAATGGAATTCAGAATATGGCGGTCTCAGATTCAAAAAATTAAACCCGAACTGACCTCTACCACCCAGCTGGACCTTCTATTCAAACAAGTGGTAATTTGTTGCAAAGAATGGCTTCCGTTGGTCCCTATGCAATGTGTCAAGGCCAGTTTTCACTTTCTCCTGGCCATTAACTGCTGGGTTGCGAAAATTGAAACCTCCGAACATCCGCAAAGCTTTGCGGTTTCTATGAAAACTGAAGCCAATTCGCCAACATCTCAGCATCACGTATCTAATAGAAGCGAGTCACAAAAGCACCGAAGACCACGACCATTCAAAGCTAACTTTCCGCTGCAGTTTGCCTTGTCGCTTGGTTTTCTGCCGTCATTCGCATGCTCTCGAAACACTCTCAAAACTGTCCGACGAGAAAACCTTTGTGACTCCGTGATGATGAAAAGTTTAAAACATCAGTTTTAAATGCAAATTCAAGAGATCTCCGATCAGAGAGGGGATCTTGGTTTGATGCACAGATATGAATGGGCATGTACAACGCTCTTAAGATAGTGCTGACAAGTTTAAATCTGCCCCCTCCCACCGAAATAAAATTCTGACTACGTCACTCGGTACGTGTAGTGAACGTTTTGGGGACTTGACTAAACAGTGGACCATAGCTTAGTTTGAAGCTCGAGCACACGACATTTGTATCTTCTGCTCCAGATGCTGAATAGGCATAGTGCTATGGAAAATTGCTTTTTAACTTTTCAGTGTTCTACATTTTATTCCAAAATTATTCTGCAGAGAAAGGAATTATTTTAACTGAATTTCATCACCAAGATCAGCTGCTAATCACTTGAATTATTTAAATCGCATTTATAAAAATATATTTAGATTGGTTCTTTTTCTATATTTTTTTTCTTTCTTTTCTGGTAATCTTTTGGATTTTTAGTATAGGTCTAAAGAGTGACGCGCCGCGGACTATCAGGATTCATCTTAGGATGCTACTGGCTCCGGGTTCAATATGTGACATTCTCTTATTTATAATTTTCAAATTTCCTTTACCTTATAAGTAACTAGTTGGGCCGGAAATAAAGAAATTTGAATATGAATACGAGATGCAAGAAACAGCTTGGCTGGTCATCCTTTGAACTGGAATTCTATGTATTGTTATTTTGAGTATCTTTTTGCTCCAGATGAACAAAAACTAAAGAGAGGGCAGTGTTGCAAGGCACCTGCCGAGAAAGAGAAGCGCGGTGTTTTCCTCAAGCCTGTTGTTCCAAACGGTTGGCGAATGCTCGTCACTTTGCGCAGAATTGTTCGGCGGTTCTCTGCGACCTTTTCCGTTACCAAAAAATTTTATGACGTCTCGTTTTTTCAGGCTGAGTCGAAATATTTTTCGCCTTTCTTCGAGAGAGGTACATAAAGGACTGTCTTACATCGGAGAGACAGACTGAAGATTAGAGACCAAGATCTCAGCATCGATTTTTGATTGTGGTGGAAATCCCATGCGAATTTCAAAAAAGTGCTTATTTATTTATGTAAAAATAACGTGGAGAGTGGGAATACCTTTACATTCTTACTAGAAGACGGGTGTCGTCGATTGACCTGTAGGATATGGGTGGTGGGATTTTGGTATCTCATGAAAAAAGTCACCTTCCGTGACAAGTGTATCACTTCAGCAACCACGAGGAAACGTTCGCCTTTTTTCTGTTCCAATGAACGACGAGAGAAGACGAGATATGACAAGTGCTACTCTCCATTTATTATACTACTCATGATACAATCATTATGCTTGTAAAATCGATCCTCCTGACGAAACCAACCTTTCACAACTCCGAAATAAACTGCGGAAGCAACTGGACAAGCAGTTGAATTTCCAGATGTACACTGATGGACAAAATCTATGGACGGATGTTTCGATAAACGATGGCAGCCGCAAAATGAAACGCAGCTGTTTGTGGGCAGTGGCGTGATGCTATGCGAATCTAGGTAGCGATGCAAATTTTTGATCGACAAACGTGTGGGACACGTGATGGCATCGAGACAGTTTTGCAGGCATTCGGCGCATGCAACTAGCGATGCGCCATTTGAACAGATCGGAAGAACGTTGTGTAATGCCCACACACAAAAGACTTAAAAATAAGCACAGAAAACCACTGTCGACGTAGCTTAACTGGTTAAAGCGGCTCTCCGGAGTAGAACGTTCCGGGTTCGATTCCCGGCGTCGACATGAGGTAAAGATTTTCTTTACAGTTGCTCTTTGGAAAGTGAAGTCATGTCATCATCGCTTAGATACAACAAGTCTAAATGATGGTGAGGCAAGATCATTTAGACAATTTTACCCGCGGAACGATAAGTGGAAAATTGGAGGGAGGGCGACAACTTACAGATGTTGCCAAGAAATTCGACACCGCCCACAGTGCGGTTTCCAGATTTTAGGCAGCGTTTCAAACAAACGGACAGTACAGCAGGCGCAAGTGAGGAGGTCGTGCTCACAGTACGACTGTTGGAACGATCGGTACATCCTTCCAACAGCAAAAAGAAACCGACGAAGTACAGCTGGTCGAATGGCAAGTCAATTCTATGCAGCCACAAGAACTCCGATATCCCGGAAAATTAGCAAGGCGTTTGCGATTATGCGCCTGACTATACGCCGACGTCCGCGACAATACGCCGACACAGAATTATACGCCCGAAAACCTATTGAGTGTGTCCCACTTGTGAGAGGTCACCGTAGCGCCCATTTGCAATAGTGTCGTCAGCATCGCCATTGGACCGAGAATGACTGGGCCACTGTCCTTTTCACAGATGACAGTCGGTTAATCTTTCCTATCATAGTTGGCGGCAACTGATATGGTTTGAAGTTAGTATTGTTTATCGTGCAGGAAAGGGACTGATATGATACTTATAGCATCATGGTTTGGGCAGGCATCATGGTAAATGCGCGCACGCCACTACATGTGCTTGAAACAGGGACTGTGGTCGCTTTACGGTATATTACTGATATTCTTCAGCCTCACGTTCGCTTTTTCCATGCTGCTGTGGACGACAACTTTCTGTTCGTGAATGGTAACGTGCCTTGTCACCACGCCAACGTTGTGGAACACTGTCTCGACAGCAAGGGTATTCATCATATCACGTGGCCAGCACGTTCACCTGATATGAATTCTAATGATGTATGGGATGTCTCAAGGCGATGTCTTGCTGCTCGTCTATTTCCTGTAACAAACAAGCAGGTTCCAATTGGTGCAGTGAAAGAGGACTGGGACAAGTTGTCTTAAAACTTTCTGGATCATGACATTCAAAGCAGGCCACGACGTGTGGAAAGTTGCACTGCACCGCATGGTGTACATATTCCTTACTGGCATGCCTCTCCGGACTGCCTGTCGTTCGTCATCTGCATTCTTTATATTGTCATGCTTTCGGGTAAATATGTACCTTTTCCAGCAACAGCCCGTTTCAACACTTTCTGTAGTTCTTTTCGCAATAAATCTTACGTTATATCATGTCGCACATTCTGTCTTTACATATTTGTCTCATTTGACATGAAACCGTACATGCGATTTTTTAAACATGGACATCTGTTCACCGTCCTTAGGTTTTGTTCCCACCAGTGTATTTTTGGGAGGGGGGGAGGAACTCTACATGCTGTGCCAAAGTATTTGGAGTTTAAAATGATTTGTAAGCCTTCGTGTTACGTAGTTGAAATTATAGTGGTTGAAAGAATACTAACCGAGTGTAAGTTCAGGTGTCGCGGTTGTGTGATGAGAAGATACAAATACAAATACAAATACAAATACAAATAAAAAGTCGGCAACAGGCAAAGACGCGCGCGCGCGAGGAGGTA
>JJRW01S0027835.1:6977-17484 GCA_001188405.1 Loxosceles reclusa
AAACTTATTATGGCTTCCAAACGCAGTTTAAAAGTTAAGTCATTGCGATCAGCAGAAAGGGACTCTAATGAACATTCAGGTGTTCAAACTTCAGATTCCTCTGTTGTAACGCCGCAGTCTCAATGCTCGCTAACTTGAGCACCCGATATAGGCGTTACAACGGTATGAATACGACCGACACTTGTAGATTAATGAACAGATGGCAAATTACGTATACACGTTGAACGTATGTACGTACGTACACATAAATGCATGTATGTAAGTTTGCAATCCCCGAGAAGGTTAAAAGTACAATAGCAAGTTGTGCGACAAATGGGAAAACATAGCACGAATTAGAAACAAATGAGGAGCGTCACTTGCAAATATATATTTTTAATTTTACCTTTCTAATCTTTCCTGTCGAAAACGCTGGAGTCATCAGTGCCCTCACTCTTTTCCACTTTTCACCTTGCATTACGGAAACCATATTGTCCACTAAGGGATTTCCAGTAATAAAGCTCTGAATCAACAACACAACAACAACAGTATTAAACAGGCGGAGTAACAGTGAATGAAGTTTAAATAACAAGTACTCATTCATCATGAGAAAAGCATTAAAACAAACTGTACAATAATCGTAAATGACATAAATTGCTGCAGGAGAAGACAAGTCGAGGAAGATCTACTCTAAGCTTAGAAGACCAGAGCCAGCTTTTCGATGGCAGGCCCATCGAAAAGCTGGCTCTGGTCTTCTAAAACTTCTGGTCTTCTGCCCACTAAAAGTACATTGTAGTAAATTTCATGACCAAATTACGGATATCACCAGCTTTCTCTGATACTCCTGCCCAGGCCACTAGCACCCAATTAATCGTCCCGTACTATACCATCCGCCACTATCACCACCTATGGCCACCACTCCGGTCCAGACTACCAGCACCGTAATTTTACGTTGCGTGAAAATATTTCATAATTGCGGTTATTCAACCATTTTTACAAAATAGCTGAGACGTAAATTTACATATTTACGTTTACTGTACTGTAACCCACAAAAGCAATTTATAACCAGTTTATATTGCATATATACGTTTAATTAACTATGATGTATCGTAAACTATAAAAAAGAAACTCAAAAACCTTATTCGCGGTTACTGATTTTTATTTTTCGTAATTCTTCACAGAAAAAATAGAATTCGGAAATAGAATTGCCTGGTAATGTTACGGCTATATACAGGGTGCATAGGAAAGTGCCTTTAGCCTAAAATAACTTGCGAACGGTGGTACTATAGGTATGAAAGTGAATATTGCTATAATAAAATGACTATACCCGATAAGATGAAGCCAACATCAGTGCCCCTGGTGGCGAAACTTGGAAGATATCCACTAGAACTTAAAACCTGAAAGAGATCGAGCAAATTTTCCAATTACGAAGTTGTAGAGCATAAGTTATTTAGTAAGAAACAGTACTTCACACACTGCAATCAGATAAATTGTCGCTGATATACTCTACAATCCCCGAAATCGGTACTCGTCATTTCTCTGAACGTCTGAAGGGAAAAGGCATAGGCATGAGCAACCACAAATAGTTTAGTGCATATACACGTACTTTTGTCTATACAGTTCAGGAATAACATACAAAAGAAAGACAAAACACGCAAACTAGCTCACAGTGATTGCAATTTAATGCTGAATATGTTCACCATTGGCCACCATACACAATTGTATTCGTGAACATACTTCTGCATGCACCCTCTACAACATTGAACTTGTCACAATACTGCAGGCATCTGTAATATGACGACGTAAATCAGGTAAAGATGTCGGTGCTGTTGCATACACCTGATCTTTTATATTGCTCAAGAGGAAGAAATCCATCGGAGTGAGGTCCGGCGATCATGAAGGCCATTTAACAGCACCACCATAACCGATGATTCGTTGGCCCAAACAATCTGTGAGAAAGCGTTGTACAGCTGTTGGTTGGTGTACAGGAGCTCCGTCATGTAGGAACGACAAGGAGCCCAATGCCGACAGGGGAATATCATCTAGAAATTGTGGTATGATTTCCTGTAATAGTTGTAGGTACCTCTGTCAGGTTAATATACCCTCGAAAAATACAGGTATCAGTACACGGTTCCTCCAAATACCACACCAGACGTTAGTAAAACAGCGTACCTGATGCTTGACGGATCTTCCCCACGAGGGATTTCCCATCGCCCAGTAATGAATGTTGTGCCGGTTTAGTAATCCGTTGCGTTGGAACAGTGCCTCGTCTGTCGAAAGAATGTTGGTGAAGGAATCTGAGTCACCTTCATCATTTGTCATCGCCCAGCTGCATCAATCAAACCGACGCTCATTGTCCCGGTGCAACAATTAGTACTGCGGAGTGTAACGATAGGGATGTGCAACTCGACTATGTAATATTTTCCACACGCGGCTTCGTATTAAGCCACACGCCATGACAATATCTCTTGTACTGTTATTTGGATGTGTTAATGCATATGCCAACATCTTTTCTGGCATTATACGCATACCAGTACTCAGCGGTCGGCCTGAACGAGGACGACTTAGAATCCTTCCTATTTCCCTGAGCCGTTGTACTACACTGGCGATGGTCACTGCACTTGGATGTGGTTCAGCTGGAAAACGAACGGCATATTCCCATGCAGCATCGCATTTCGTCGGCATTCACCGTAGATCAACACCATCTCGCAATATTTGAGTTTCGTGAAGCGCGCCATTCTCACACAGTGTACGTAGACCAACGCGTCTGATCAAGGCACATCGTTCTACTGATTTTTATCTTACCGGTCAAGTACAACGTCACAAGCTGAATTTGCATACCGCAGCGTCTGCGAAATGTGAAAATATAGACTGGAATCGTAACGTATCGATATCGGGCATTTTAGAGTATATCGGCGACAATTTATCTGATATGTGTGAGTGAAGTACAGTTTCGTACTAAATAACTGATGCTCTAGAACTTCGAAATGGGAAAATTTGCTCGATCTCTTTCCGTTTTTAAGATCCAGTGGATATCTTCCAAGTTTCGCCTTTAGTGGCGCTGATGTCGGCTGCATGCTACCGGACATAGTCACCTTAATATAGTAATATGTCACTTTCATGCCTATAGCTACCTCCATTCGCAAGTTATTTCAGACTAAAGGGACTTTACTATTTACCTTGTATACAGGGTGAGTCTAAATTGTTTTTACAAACTAAGAGGGGTGATAGTACCCATCCAGACGAGCAATACTGACCATGGAACATAAGGTCGCATTCCACTCTGTGAGGCCGAAAAGAGTAAAGTGAAAACGCGTCGAGCATGAACAAGACATCGCCTCTGACGTCGTTAGGTATACAAATGTACAGTGAGAAGAAGAAGAAGAAGCAGCACAGTAGGGTTCCTAGACAGCCAATCAGTTCACACGTTGGATCGAACGTGGCGTACCTGTGGCTTGGCCTACTCACTCACCGGACCTCAACCCACTGGACTGTTTCTTCTGGGGGCACACGAAATACTTAATGTGCGAGACATGTGTGGACTCGTTTGAAGATTTCGAAGCAGGAATCGTTGTTACCGCAGACAAATTTGACACAACACTCGGAATCTTCGAGAGGGTGTGCCAATCATTCCTTCGCCAGTGTGCAACGAGATGCATGGCTGCTATTTTGAACACTTGCTGTGAGTGTTTCGCTGATCAGTAAATCAGATTGTGCAAATTTTGGTATCGTTCATTCGCTTTCCCAACACTGTTGTCAGTTCATGTTGAAATTCTAATTTCACTCGTCACAGAATGGAATAGGACCCTATGTCCCATGGTCATTATTGCTCGTCTGGATGGGTACTATATCCCCTCTTAAGTTGCAGATGCACTTCAAATTGATCTATGAAAATGCATCACCCCTCATGAGAAGCACGAGCAAGTAGTCCTGATCCAAGTAGCCAGTATTTTTCGAGAAAAAAGGTGAAAGAAAATGTATGCTGCAAGGATGAGTGGCTGTCACTCTCATCAAATCTGTCACAATTAATTTTTTTAATGGGGGCTGTATGATGGAATTAGTGTATTACTCCCCCCTCCCCCAACTTGCTACAGAAAGCAACTTAGTTGCTCGCCTTCGTGCTGCTTTCACCTTCGTGGGAAACACACTATTGTTCTAGAATAATATGCAATCCTTCGACGAAAGTTATACACTATTAGAAAAAAACGTTATTGCACAAGTAAAGGTTGTTTTGACATATGTTGACGATAGTTTCGGTGGATTACCTTGGTTACAATTTTTTCAAAGCAACGACGACTGTAAGACGTGAACGCACTACACTTGTCTAATGAAGGGTTCTTGGGTTTGAGGTTGAGTACTGGAGAGGAAAGTTACTCCCGTAGATATTTGCGCCATCTCGTGGTAATTGTTGACGAATGGTATCCAAGCACAAGAAAAGAAGGGATAACAGTCTATCTAAAATTATCTTTACCACTCAAAATACAAAATGCTTTTTAAAAAATTCAGTTCATGGGGTAAATGTCCCTTTTTTATAATTTTGGCGTTGGAAAATTTAAACTGAAATTCGTTACTCCAACATTGCTCGACAATAACAGACAGCCACATTTTTTGTTTTGCTTACATAAATTTTGTTTTTTTGGAGACGGAATTTCAGAGCACGACAAGTTTCGCCGACATGGACAAATCCGCACCATCAAGGAATTTTATAAACTCCTTAAGAGTTTTGCAATAGTAAATGCAAGAGTAAATGCAATATTTTGGTCCATTAACACACACACTTAGCTGAAAGAAAAATAATTAACCTGAAAATTGGCATGGCTTAAAATTCGCTCAATTTTAAAGCTAATAGAAGGAGACAAATGGAGATTATTCCTTCGGAAAGGGCAATTTTAAAAGAGAGTGGACTGAATTTTAGGCTGCGTAAACTTCTGAAAAGCGGAATCAATTATATGCTGTTGGAAACCACTTTGGATGGCCAGGAATTTAATATACGTAGGATCTCCATGAATGAAAAATTTTCCATGACTCCTAAAAATAAAATTTATTTATTTATTTATTACCTTCTTTCGGAAGAGTCTGATTAAAGCCATGTTGGTTGCCTGAAACACAAAGGTGTTGAAATCAGGGAGTTTCTGTTGAAAAGGATGGCATGACTGGGCATGGGGTGGAAGTGAAACTGTATGTAGATTTACGCGAAGCTGATGTTTCAAAATCTGCAGGCGTTTTGCTAATGGAGACGTCAAAATATGTCATGTAAGTTTGGTTTTCCATTTGCAAAGTAAATCGGAGGTTTTTTTCCGAAAAATTAATTATGTCAAGAATCTTGGACAAATCCCTAGGTTCAGTTACATGCAGAACGAACATGTCATCCACATATCTCACCCCAAATCAAATTGGATTGTTTCTTGGAAGAGTCTTTCTTCAAAATAATGCATGAAAATGTCGGATAAAATTGGTGAGAGCGTATTTACCATTGCAAGAACGTTTGTTTGCTTAAATATATTGCGTTGGAAGGCAAAATTTGCTTTTTTCAGGTATGTTTCAGTTAGAGAAACCAACTTCTCAATTTCAACGGAATAAAAATGGAATTCTTGGAGTCTGCAACGGAGGCAAAGTATAGCTTCTTCTACAAGAACGTTGGTAAACAACGACAGTACGTCAAAGAAGATCGTAGTAAAGGTTATAAACGGGACCTTTTCAACGGAACGAATGAATTGTATCCATGAAGCTGTGCATAACAACTTAAGCACGTGACTATCGAATAAATTAAATTCACCACTTACCCTGCGATTGACAAAATATTGAAAGTCTTTAACAAATATGTTCTTCAATAATTCTGGATCAGCTACCATCAGAGTTGGTTTCATGCCTTCGTATTGCCTGAAATGTAAAAATTAGAAAAGCAAGAGACGTATTCATTATAATATAACTTAAACATGTATATTATACTTATTATTTTCTGGTGTATTAGACATACGTTATTAAATGATACGTGTTACGAACACAAAAAAGAATGCACAAATCTGGGTTTCGGGGACTTCGCAGTCAATACGGGTCGAAACAAGCAACAAGAGCAAATGTCGCAACCAGCGACAATTGCTCTGTTTCTTCTATTACTAGAAACCGAATCTTTTTACTATCAGTCTAAGTCAGAAACGCAGCGGAAAGACAATCGTCTGAATCTACACAAGTCCCGTTTTTTGTCTTTTCCACACCAACCTTCAGGGGTGTTTTCCTGAGAGATCTCTTTTCTGGTCAAGTTTCTACTTCCATATTCATGTTAGATTACACCGGTCTCATTTCCTCAGCTTGTCGTTTGTTTGCGGTGTCGATAGAATTTGTAATATCAACCCCATAAAACATTTTCTTCTGGGAATTTCCTAATAGGGGACGATTCTCTCTCTGTGTGTCTCTCTCTCTAGCAATTCATCACTTTAACAGGACTTTGCCTCTTCTTTCCATTCACTTGAAGCTCTCTGTTGACATTAACTTCAAACCTCGCTCCAGATCCGTTCCTTCTATCATCAGACGTATCTGAGATGAAGCTGTTCTTCTATGGCAATCATCTTTGTAGATCCAGAATCATTTGTATAAGAGCCATAATTGTCTCAGGTGTAAGAATCAACAACTGCATCGGCTGGTGCAAATTGTGAAAACTTGAATTCTTCAAGTGCTACAACCAACTTTGTTTTCTACACCTGAAATCCTTTTGCACCCATCTAGCTTGTCGGCACAGACGGAAAAGGGTAAAATTTCTGTTATGCGTGAACATGGGCGAAATCAAAGACATCTAATTAAAAGAAAACACAGATTGTTATGGCTTCACAACTAGTTTAGGAAAACTCCAAATATACGCTGATAGGCAGTTAATATTATTTTGTAACGAGTATGTATCCAAGATGATCCGCAACAATCAATATTTTCATTAAATTATTTAAACGGAGGACAAGAATGTTTTCTAGCAGTGGGTTTATCAATGTTTGTCTTCTGGTTTGGTAGTTTTCTTTAATCAATGACGCTTTTGGTTCAGTCTTCAGAGAGGCATGGTTAGAAACAGGACATTTTTGAGGAACCACTTATTCGGAAGTGTGGAACATGTTTGTGGAACAAAAAAAAAAAACAGGTATTTGTGACAAGTGGGTAGACCTAGGCAGAAAGGAAGATCTGACATCCGTAGCGTTTATTTATTTATTTGCACCACATCTCCTCAAGTATCCAATAACAAAGATGCATACAGAAAATTACAAAATGATATACAGAAAATTACAGAATGATATACAGATAATTACAGAATGATACACAGAAAATTATAAAATGGCATACATAAAAATATGTACATATATGATATATACATGAGAGCTAAGAAAAAAATCAAACATTGTATGGTGCTAGAAATGCAATGCTTTTTGAATTCCTTAAGACTGAGGAAATAGATGTCCTGGTGAAATACCAGCGAATTACAATATTTACAACAACGAAATAAGGAAGAATGAAAAAGTGCATTCGTTCGTTAAACTGAAGTAGAGAATGTCAAAAAATTTCTGGAACCAAGTCTCAGTAGAGTGAAAGGTCAGAGACATTAAATGTTCCACGCAGCAGTTTATATAAAAAAAAAACCAAATGCGATTATTATGTGCCCTTTATGCTGAGAGACAACCTCAAAAAACAGTCGAAGATCAGTTACGCTGACGTCATAAAGGTAAACTACAGAGTACCTATAAAACAAGTATCTTAGGAATTTGTTTTCGACCTTAGCAATATCAATAGAATATTTCGAAAAAATCGGGTGCCAGACTATGGAGCTGATCTCGAGTTTGCAGCGCACGAAAGCATTTATAAGCAACAATAAAGTAGGAATTTTCTGGAAGATTTTACAATTTCTGATTATGTATCCTAAATTTCGACAAGCACAGTTCACAACATGAAAATCATAAGTGAAGGTCAATTGGGAGTCAAATAACACCCCGAAATCCTGAATTTGTAAAACTCCTTTCAAAGATTTACTGTTCACAGTGTAATTAGCGGTAATCGGTGAGCGTTTCCTTTTAAATGTAATTACGATGCATTCGGATATATATTGAGAAAAAAGAATTAGATGTACACCAACGGTGAATTGCATCTATGTCTTCTTGAATGGCCATGCTGTCATCATTAGTCACAATACATTTAAAGAGTATGAGATCATCAGCATACATCAAGCATAAAGTAGAACAAAAAATCGATAGAAGATAATTTACAAAAATCAAGAACGAAAGAGGACCAAAATTGGAGCCTTGAGGGACACTTGAAGTAATGTCATAGCCCTTCGAGGGTGAGTATTGCTAAATGTTACATATCGCGTGCTTTCCGAAAGAAAATATTTAAACCAGGCACGTACATTATCAGCCAGATCAAGGTAACATAGTTTAATTAAGAGAATATCATGATTCACCTAACCAAATGCTTTAGAAAAAATGTATAGATTACATCAATTTGCTGATTGTTATCAAGAGTTGCTAATTATTATCAATTTATCTGTGAATGTGACAAGATTCGAGATAGTTGAACGCTTCTGCATGAAACCGTTAGGGCAAATCGCAAATGTGGAATGCCGATAAAGTTTCTTGTAGATCATAGGCAAAGATTTTCGAAAACGGAGAAAGTATGGATATAGGTATGTAAGGTTTTGTGAAAACAGGACAACAATTGAACGTTTCTAAACATTAGGAAACCTCTCATGATGGAATGAAAGGTTAAAAATCAGAAGAACCGGAGACACAAGGAACTCTGAACACTTTCCCGAAGTTACCACCGTCCCGAGTGTGTGCTACGTTTCCAGGCTGGGGGATGGGAAGGAAGCCAGAGGTTGTTTGGGCGGGAAAGAAAAGGTACGAAAACGGTCGAAAGAGGACGCCATTTGTAGTACAAATCACGGAAGAAAAGCCGGTAAAACACAGGGACAATTGGGAAAGACTTAGAAGGATTTGCGAGAAAGTTACTGGAATGGACGGTTTACAAGGGTTCACTAGGGCAGTATGGCAGCGATTTTGTTTGAAATTCAATGTTCTGTTTTAGAGCAAGTGGGATTTGTGTAATTTCTCTCTAAAGACATCCTTTTTGAGGGATGGTAGGGGAGTAGTTTTCGACATTTCACACTAAAAGGAAGGAAAAAAATCTATATAAATGGGATTTCCTTTCCTATGGAGTGACTGATTAGAGAGGAGAAGGTGGGTTATGGTTAGGGGCACGTTTAGTGATTTGGATGGTTCTGGGAGGGTTAGTTTGAAAAATATGGCTGATTTTGTGAGTTTGGAGGAAAAGTGGGCGTGGCTAGCGAGTTGCCCAAGTGAGGAATTTTCGATTTTGGGAACTAGGAGGGCTAGTGTTTGATGACTTTAAGCGCTTAATAGAAAACAGTGATATCGGAATCATATATTTTTGTGAATAACATATCTAAATGATTATATAAATGACAACCACACACCACACCACGCCACTACCTTTGAAAGGATCTTCGCTTCGTACAACATTAGGTGAGGGAAAAACGGATTGATAATATTTAGCGAAGTATATAATGAGAGTAGACGTACTTGTGCATAAGTCACTAACAAAAAGATTCAGCACACTGTTGCACAATAAAATGATTTCTATTACGTAATTAATGTGTTGATTTTTTTTATATGTGATTTAGCGAAGCAGTCTACAGGGTTATCATCTTTAGGAAATGAGTGGCCTTTATCAGAAAAAATGACCACACTGTTGAGCAAGATGTTTCGAGTTAACAAATTTCCAGAATTCAGAAGGATCAGAAGAAATATTATGTTCACACTTAACATGGAATGATAATAATGCAGAGATTTAATGTCGGAATTCACTTTTTAAGCAGACCGCTGTATTGGTGATAATCAACATCAGAATTAGTTCTGATTTTAGATTTGTTAGTTTAGTCAGATTTGGACCAGAAACGATGTTTTCTTCCCAACTTTGCACTAATTTCCTTATTGAACAATTTAGGATATTTAAGAGAAGCAGGTTCCTTGCATTTGGGGATTGTAAATCCTTGACTTTACGTAATTTGTCATAAAAAAAATTCCCGGCAACATTAGGATTCGTCATATCATGAAGAGGAGACCATAAGATCTGACGTAACATTTCATATAACGAGACGTAATCTCATTTTCTAAAACAATATAAATTTGATATTATGGCATTCTTCGAGCGTTTTTTACTTTTCAAGAAAAAGAAAAAAAAAAGGAACGCGAAAACATAATGCAAATGGCAAGATGGTATGTATCTTCCGTTAATAAAAGAATAATCAAATCGAGATAGGCAAAATTCACCATTTTGTTTGTTTGCTAAAACTAGATCCAGGAGCTGATAGTTTCAATTTAGAACATCGTTCAGATGCTTGAGGTTCAAGGTGTACAAACAAAGACGCTAACTCGCCCTGACGTCTATCAACCAACTGCAACGTGGGAGTACCTTTAATCCAGATTGCAAAGGGAACATTAAAATCTCCAATTATCAAAAAATTATCACTCAGAACTTGCCC
>JJRW01S0027897.1:18124-28979 GCA_001188405.1 Loxosceles reclusa
CTTATAGTTTTCAAGTTAGTACATATGAAATCGTGGCCTGGTGAGAAAAAATCATCTGATATCGTTAACGACCGCGTGGCACTGAAAGGGTTAAGCGGCGGAAGAGTGGCAGAACGTCGATCATTACAAAACGGGTTGTTGGAGGCGATTAGCAATTGCTAATCGTTTCCAAACTCGTCAGAAACTGCTCCAACATTAGAATGAAGGATCCAGTTAATCGGAATCACAACGAAAGTTTCGGCGAGTACTGTATGGGTTAAAAATTTTCAGTCATGTAGTCTGGGTATGCCCCCAGGTTAACAGTCACCAAAAGAATGACACGACATAACCCAAAAGATTAACAGTCATCGACAAACGGCATTCTCACCGGACCATTGAAGAGTGAAAACTCATAATATATTCTAGTCTATAAATCCTAGTTTGGTTTATATTCCAATGATGGTCGCTTCAGAGTCACGAAGACAGTTGAGCAAGGTTTCAAACCAAAATGTGTCCAGAAAGCTGCGCAGAAGGAAGTCTATGTGTGGGTGCATTTCTCGTTCTGAAGCTTGGCTCTTGATTGAGATATTCATTCGCATGAAATCGATGGACAACGTACCACTTTCGGATAATGAGCTGTTACCATTTCTCACTTTCTGAAAGACGAAGAACGAATCACGGACCCACAGTTTTTGAGGTTCCCCCACAAAAGACTTAGATAATATGCTGCCCAACTACCACTCGGCGTAACTCAACTGATAGAGCAGTCTCTTCGGAGCTGGCAGATCTAGATTCGAGTCCCGCAGTCAACTAATGGTCGTTTGTTACAGGTTTCAAATCTATAACTCTACTGTCCGTCGCGTTTGAATTTTACGGGATTAAAATTTAAAGAGTATTTTCACCAGGTTCATTATAAAGTCAGTAGACTGTAATGTCCACCTACAAATGACTTCGATATAAACTACCTAGATACATCGTCGGCGTAGCTTAACCAGTAAAGCGGTTCCTCCGGAGGTGAAAGTTCCGGGTTCGAATCCCGGTGTCGAAAAGCTTTCTTTACAAGGCGAAGTAAAACTAATTAATTATACATTGCGCAGAACACGCAGACTCAGGCACACAATTATAAAGCTTGCCTTTTTATTAAAAATAATGCTTAAAGTTACGAAAACAGCACAAATGTATCGATAAAAACCAGTAAGAATCAGCTATTAAATGTAAACTTAAAATTTAAAACCAAGACATCAATGCAAAATATACAGGTGACAAAGCAATAAAAACCTAAGCCAGAAACAGCTAGATTCACATACGGTATCGCCTTCAGCTGCGAGGAGGACGCCACACGATACGCAGTCTGGTGAGGTCTGAAGCTGCTGAATAAATCAGTTGCAAGGTTAGGGAAATCTCACTATAAGCACAAAAACAACGCAAAATCTAATTAAGCATAATTGAAGACAGCAGCCAAAAAAGCCGATTACTGTCGTATAATGAATCTTTTGGTTAATTGCCAAGGTGAGAAAACCGCGGCGTGGCTTCAAAAATATATAACTAGGAAACAGCAAAATAAAATGCAAAGACGCACAGAATCAGTGATATCCAAAATTGGCTGTAGTTGTATCAGGTTGTCAGTTGAGCAAACGGGAAAATCCCGTCAAGAGCTCTAAGGTGTATACAAGGAACTCTGGTGAGAAAAAGCAAATCATATTTAAATAAACAATACATTTGTCAGAGCAAATTATGCAAACAATAATCAAAGGAATTATTTTAACGAAGGCTTTTGATCCACTACTCCTTAACTATATATGATGTTTAAGAATCAGATGAATTTCACGTTAAATATTGTCACCCCCCCACCCCCCGCAACTAACGACCTGATATAACTACTGCCTGTTTTAGAGATATCTGATTGGTGATCCTGTTATCCTTCTGGAAACTGGCTCCAGGAAGCCCTGCCTTAGAGGCAATACATGTGGCTACAAGAGGTCCTGAATCTATCGCTGCGCTGTTATTGCCCTGGGATCACGCTTACACGAGACCGATTGTCGTATGCTATGTCTCCTCAAACTAGGTTATAAGGTCGCGTGACGCTTGTCAGAAGAGGCAGAATTGAGGCGCTGACCAAAGGGGGGCCCTCCAGACATGAACACGGCAGTTGTCACTGCCCGTACTTAACCGGGATTCGTCACTGAAGACCATCCATTTCTATACCATAGCAGTCCAGTGTCGTCGTGCACGACACCACTGCAAACGAACGCGACGACGGTCGGTTGTTGTCAAATGGTAGCACACGTACTGCGCGCTGTGAGACCAAATGTCCTTTCGCAAGGCGCCTGGAAACGGTACTGGGGAAGACACGGGGATCTTGAACGATGGTACCTCTGGATCTACCTCTAGATGGAATGACCTCTGAACGGCAATGAACATGCCTGTATGCGACTTCGATGATGAGATGAATGATATTGTAGACAGTGAACTCTATGGTTGTGTACTTCCATTTGTATTAATTGAACTTAAACAATTTATTTCAGCGAAATTTCGCTACAACAGTGGTGGCGCTTCGTTAGTGCTATGTGTGAACTGTTTTTCTTCATGAAGTCATAAATCACATTACGCAATGATGAAGATGAATTCTTTACAATTTCTTACACTTTAACATTTTTTCATCGAAGTTCCTGTAAAGAAAAGTTGCCCTATATCGACTCTGAGATTCAAACTAACGGATCTGTCATTTCTAGAGTGACCGCTTTACCGGTTAAGCTACGCCGACAGGTAACTGGGCAGCTTATAATCGAAGTCTTTTGTGGGGAGAACTTTACATTCCTCAGATTGTTCTGGGCAAGTTCTGGAATGGAGGATCTTTCACAAGATTAGGAGTTGTATATATGTTGAACGATGGCGAGACAGATCTCATGAAATCCACTTCCAGTGAAGCAGATACATTGTGGATGAAACTGACATTTTTGAATGCAAATTGTTGGTCCATTCACCAACAATAGAGAACAATTGATAATTTTCTGCGTCTTTACTTGACGGTGCTGTTACCGGGCAATTCTCAAAACTCGCCTCGTATAGTGTTGGAGGGATTTCATTAATCGTACGTTGTGTGATGGCAACGAACACGTTGTCCGGTCCGCTAATGATTTATTTTGTCACGAAGACTGCTTCCCTGAGGTTAGGCTAGTTTTGGGTGACTATTCGCCTCTAATCCGCAAGAAACAAGACTGCGCTATGCGGAACTTGCTAGAGAAGGTTGGCTCACTTTTGCACGCAGATATGCATTATGCATGCACATAGATTGGGTGGGCCTCGAAGTTTAGCGTCTGTCACTGCACACTGCATATTTACGTTTTTAGGCGATGATCTTGGTGATGAAATGTAATGGAATATCTTTATGTATTTGTAATGGAGCATAAAATGTAATGGAGCAAGCTAGTGCTGTGAGCTTTGTTAAACATGAAGATGTAGATTGTAAAGGTCGATCTTACGGCCTCCGACTCCGACAAAAAGTACTCTATTCAGTAAGCTACACTGGCGGTTCATGAAACCGCAGAAAGTCTATATATGCTGTGTGATGGAACCCCGCATTCCTACTCCTTTGTGCAAAAGTGGACAACTCACGAGACTGTCGTTGAATTCTGGAGGCGATTGTAAAGGTTTATCTGCTGGTGATAGGATCCGAACATGAGCCCACTGTGTCCGGAAAAAGGTGCTCTTCACATTGATCTACACTGTATGTAAGAAAGTGGGAGGGGAAAACCTTTTCAAGCTAAGTGGTAGAACAGAGGGAGTGGTGGTAGTGTTGCACAGGGCATAAGATGGTTAGATGAAATTGAAAAAAATCAGGCTCTTCTAAAGTTATTAATTATGGGGAATGAAGAGTTCATGGGAAACTTCCCTTAGACCATGTTTGAAGCCAAATACACAGCGTTTATTGTGGAATTGCCGAAGGCATACTACTCAGTTTTTGCCAATATTTGTGCAGTTATGGCAGGACTAATGAGGGTCATTGGACCGGGACCTCGGGATGTTGGTCTGGGGTCCCGGACGTGGCCTGGGGATAGTCCAACTGTGGTGCATCCTTACAAGTCTATCTGCATTTTATATTTTTAGGGAGAATGTGAGGTTTTCTACTTGGCCGGTGCTGGGAGCAGCCAAGGTCTTCGACAGGGGTTCCAGCGGAAACCTTTTTTCCCGATGTGACGGCAGATAAAAATGACTGTCCTTTTTGACAAAGGCTTACTTGCGCTCACTGACAACAAAGCCGATCTGAACACTTTCGTTGGAACTTGCTGTCCCGTATATAATGTCGTAGGAGTGGTGAAATCCTCCTCCTGAGTAAAGGGACGGCTGCCTTTCTAAGTCTACTAAGAAATTTACTGAGTTTCCTCTTATAATTGATATAGGCCCCATCTTCTAGCTTGCTTCTGCGATTTTCTGTCGTTATGAGTACTACATCATGCCAACCAAGTAGCGAATGGGATGACTCAGTTGTTTCTACCCAGCCAAGATTATGTACGATCAGGCAAAATTACAGAGGACGTCGATGGTTCGTGAGAGTCAGTAGTAGTCAAGAAATGGAGGCTAAGCTAAGCGTTGTATTTTTTCTTGTTTTCTGTTCGGGTGGAAACACATAAATTCACAGCAAAGTGAAGTTAGTGCATTAAATTCTGGCTTCAGTTACAGTTTGGGTTACGAAATTCACTTAATAGTCCATTTGTACACAGCTTCAAAACTAAAACCACATCGAAGTTCTTTCAGATTTCCGTCTTTTTGTATTGCGTAAACCGGAGTTAGTTGTTGCTGAATGAGGGCACGTATAAGCAAATAATTTTTACCATTGCGCAGTGTTGAAGTCTGAGTCGGTAGAAAACAATGGCTAATACACTGAAGTGCCATACGTCATGGATACCCCCTAATATCATGTCGGATCGCCTTTAGACCGGCGGAGTGCATGAGCTTGACGTGGCATTCAGTCATCTAGTCGCCAGAGGAAATATTCAGCCATGGTGTCTGTATGGCCGTCCATAATTGCGGAGTGTTTCAGGGGCAGGATGCTTCCCATGAGCAGACCTTTCGATCATATCCCATATATGTTCGATGGGGTTCATATATGGCGATTTAGTTGGTCACATCATTTTCTGGAATTCTCCAAAATTCGTCAAACCAATGGCGAACAATTTTGGCCCAGTTACACGGCTCATTGTCATCCTGAAAAAAACCATCGTTGTTTGGGTACATGAAGTCTATGAATAGCTGAAAATTGTCTCCAAGCAGCCGCACATAACGCGTTCCAGTCAGTGTACGGTTCAGTTTGACCAGAGCACCCAGTGCACGCCATTAAAAAAACGCTCCACACCATTATGGATCCTTCACCAACTTGCACAGTCCCTTGTTGACAACTTAGGTCTATGGCCTCGTGAGGTCTGCGCCACACCCGAAGCCCACCATCAGCTTGTACCAACTGTAACCGTGACTCATCTGACCAAATCTCGTTTTCCCAGTCATCTACCAACCAACTGGTACATTCACGAGCACAAGATAGGCGCAGTTGCCGATGACGGATGTTAGTAAAGGCACTCGAGTCGGTCTTCTGTTGCCATATCAGATCAACATCAAATACCGCTGCACTGAGCTCATGGATAAGTGTCTAGTACGTGACTCATTGATTGTTGCTGTTGTTTGACGCGAAGTCGTTTGTCTGTTAACACAGACTACACCGCTCACACGTCATTCGCGGTCACTCAGTTACGCGGTCGGCCACTGTGTTGTCCATGGTGAGAGGTAATGCTTGAAATCAGGTACTCTCGGCACACTCAAAACGCAAAATACAAAATTTAAAGTCGGCAACAGGCAAAAGCCCACCACGGACGACCACGTCATAAATACAGAAAACAGCGGAGACCTCGTCGCCGTCCAAATTAGGGAACAGAGTTTCCCCGTCACTGCAAACAAATATACACAAGAAATAAAGGAATCAATATCACATGGAACAACTACATACAAAGAGAAACATATATACAATTCTATCCATAAAATTGCGGATACCTTCTCCGTCGTCACATGCACGACATTAACACAAATTATGGAACAGAGCAAGGGGACAAATTAGGAAACTCGTGACACTGTGGATCGAGGAATGTTGAATTCCCGTAGTATGTCAGAGATGGAATGTCCCATGTGTGTAGCTCCAACTAGCATTTCGCATTCACAGTCTGACAATTGTCGTTGTGTAGCCATAATCACGTCAGAAAACATTTCACAGGACTCACGACCGTTCAATGGAGAGAACTGACAACGCATTTCCCATTTATGGGTCTGTTACGCAAAACGCTACCGCCACCTGGATATTTGCATATTACTCTCCCATGACTTTCTGCCCTTCCGTGTACATTATTTATTGTACATTGTGTGTTTCCGTGTTCCATCATTCCGTGCACATTGTACAAATACGTTTTGATGGAAACATATTTAGATAGTGGAAAGAATGAGAGCTCACGAAAAGGTAAAGATTGAAGACAAAGTAATATCTGGAAAATTTAAGCATTTACGGCTCGATATAACACGCAAGTGCAAAAATAAAAAAATCACGCACCATGAAGAAATTCTCTTTGCTATAAAACTCGACATGCTGGTATGTTTAACGCATATACGCAAATGATTAGAGTTGTGATGTACTTCGGAGTGTGTGCTGGTCGCCAGAGAGTGTAACGCGACTTCTGTGTCCATATAAAAAGGCACTCGGAAGCTACTTGTTTATAGTTTTCCGGTTTTGCAGTGTTCTTTCACAGGATATGCCATTAAGACGCAGGCGAACGCGATTCGTCCATGTAACAGATTTTGAGAGTGGTCGCATCATTGGAATGCGAAAATCTGGATGGTCTCATCGTTTTAGGCCGTTCTGACCAGACAAACCATGCGCAGGGATTAGAATCCGTGAGTGCGAGAGGTTACTCGCACACAGCGATTGGGCTCAGGATGCCCTCGGCAGACCACCAGTAGCGAGGACGGGACCGTCTAATACAGCGCCAAGCACGGACACGTACAATTACTTTTTTATCGTACATCCAGAGAAAGGTTTCCTCATCGTTCGTTGTTCTTGTGTCTGCTAGTGCTGTTTCTAAGCAATTTGCGAGAGGACATATGGTGTTACGGCACCCAGTATGTGTTACCATTTACAACCATTCACTGTCGCGGGTGTTTGCGGTGGTGTCATGCACGACGACACCCGACTGCTACGGAATGGATCCGGGTGGTCTTCAGCGACGAACCCCGATTATGTGTGGTAACGACAGCTGTGTTTGTGCCTGGAGACGCCCTGGTAAGCGCCTCAATCCTGACTTTTTTGTCGAGTTTCATACGTCTCTCACAGCCGGCATTAATGGTCTGGGGAGCATACGACAACCGATCTCTCTAATCGTGATCCCAGGAACAATAACAGCACAGCAATATGTTCAGGATATCTTGCAGCCAGATGCTTTGCTTTTCATGGTTGGGATATCTGGAGCCATTTTTCTGCAGGATAATGCTCGGACATACACAACAAGGACGTCACAGACATGTCTCCGCCAGGTTGCCACACTCCCCTGGTCCGCCTGGTCACCAATTGAAAATGTTCGCAACCCTACCAGAGTGCACGGTGCTAGGTGCAATTACAGCAACTGTGGACAGAGCACCATACGGGCCTATATACCTCAATGATGGTCCGTGTTATACCTTGTATCCAAATCCACGTTAGAGGTGACCCAACAAGATACTAAAGTCTTTTTTCATATGTTCATTTTTTCCACAATAAACTATCCTTTTGCTCTGGCATTCTAATCTTTTACTTATAGGAACACGACACATTCGCAGATATAAAGTTTCATCTGTATCCGACAACTTCGTCATGGTGTGTGACTTTTTTTTTCAAATGAGTGTATATTAAAAGATAGTAAAAGTGAGAACGCCGTTAAAAACAGGGATTACTCTTGGGTAGGCTGATAAGAGAGTTTAGTGATTAATGGGATCTAAGGGAAAAAGTTTTGCAGAGTACTGTAGCGGTCCTACCAGAGCTATGACATATGGATACGAAACAAAGTCGAGGTTTAGGATTGGACATAGCAGAAATGTAAACTTTGAGATTGATGAGCACAGACACATCAGGGAAAGCACTGTAAGAAGTGAATGTAATTATTGGAGCTTAGGCCTTATGGAATTATTCGCTGAACGCAACGTGATTTGCACCCAGTGTGCAGCACATAACGAATTTTTGCCCGAAAATTCAGTTTGATTGTAATTACGAAATAATATAAGCGATATTTGGCAGTATTGAGGTGGTTCAGATATACTTTGATTTGAGTTGGTAATGACATTAATTAAAAGAACGTTGCAGATTCGTTGAGTAAAAGCGAATTGAATGTAACCGAAAAGAAGACATAAGAAGAACGTTGCTGGTTAGAGAGACGTTGGATTGTAAACTAGAATGGTTATCTCAGAATAGAGAGGGATGATGAAAAATTGTCGGAAGGCTAATTGAAATGTAATGGCAGAAGAACCCTGGAGTGTTACGGAAAAGTCTGAACTCGCAGCCAAATTTTTGTCTGCACTTTGTGACACACCCCTTGTTTCAGGATTACGTTGTAATCCTGAAACTTAACAAAATTACCTTACTCAAGTGCTGCCTTATTCTCTTACTTCTTCTGGCAACGAAGCATTTATTCCATCCCCATTCGGTTATTAAAAACACAGTGCACTTTCTAATCTAAAAAGAAAGAGAGACAGAGATGCTGTTGTAACGACAATCTTGCCTTTTGTCTAGGCCGGTATTCGAACCAACGGATCAGTCATCTCTAGATTGACCACGTTACTGATTATACTACGCCGACAGGTATCTGGTAGCTTATTACGGAAGTCTTTCGTGGGGAGAACCTTACATCCTCTCCCACGTAGAGAGAGAGAGAGAGATCAGGGTACTTCTTGACCTCAGACTGGTGGAACTAACGGTTACGGTTCCTTGGCCACCAGTGTGACTTCGTAAGTTCTGGTGCCATTGTAAAGAAAAACTTGCTTTTTGCCGATGCCAGTATTCGAACCAAAGGATCTGTCATCTGTAGAGTGACCGCTTTACCGATTAAGCTACGCCGACAGGCATCTAGGCAGCTTGTTATCAAAGTCTTTTGTGGAGAGAATCTTACACTGTAACTCAAAGGAAGAGCATTTTTCGAATTTAAAATTTTAAGGCGTGCAGTTATCTAACTTTATTGTCTGTCGGTCTTCGCGAAGTCAAGGGAACCACTTGATGGCTGTGCAGTGTCAAGAGATCCGGGTTATGACGTTCATTTGTAAAGAATCTGGACCACTAGAGGTTGAATAAAGCCTATTTTGTTTCTGTTGTTCAACGTTTTGACTAGTTAGTTAGTATTTAAAAACTTTATATTCTTGCACTCTAAAGTTATTTTTGGATATTGTTTTTTCTCATTGAGTGCCGGAGCACTCAACGGCGCTTCTGCTGAATTAATACGCGGGTACGACGTGGCGTTCTCAGGCTGTTTGAACATTTCTGCGTATCCTGCTACCCTCGATTTGAAGACGGGATTTTTTTTTCGTTATTGCGCTTCGTATTTGCGCCAGCCGTGGGCTGTGTCTTTAAGATCTCATTAGGAGCGACGTGGTGAGATAAATCGTAGAAGATGTGTGCTACTTCATTATCCGTTCTGTGATTACCTTAGCCACTAAGTTTATCGTGCAGAGAAGAGATGATTTCTATTTGCAATAAGGCGCTGCTATTATTATTGAATTTTTAAATGATATCCCTTGCCAAAAATTGCATATTTATCGTATCAGTTAGTTTTAAAATTCAAGAAATGTATTTCAAACGCACCAGAGACAGCGACATACGATGTTTATTAGGAAAGACGTCAAAAGAACACACCTCCCTGAAGGTAATTCTGCCACCGAGCATAGCAGTGCTTTCTATAACTCATGTTTTCTATAACTCGTAATTAAATTTAGAAAAAAAATCCAATGAAATTTTAAAGAATAGTCAAATCGGCAGTCCTACAAGCAATATGAATAATTTTTAGGAAAAAATGAGAATATTCATTTAGAACGCACTTAAAATAAACGCTGATGACCATAATGAAAAGAATTTTATGTCCTCGTCGTAAATTTTGCTAAATATATTTTTTCACTAAGCTGAAGAATAGTTTAGTTCCTGTTTTCTGCCCAAAACAGAAAAGACAACTCGATGGCGCTTTTGCATGACTGTACTCGCGAATAAAAAGCTTCTGCGAGGCTGTTTCGAGATAGACGTTTTGCATACTGACTTACTCATGTTCGATATCTTTATTTCAACGCAATAAAAATAAATGTTGAGATCGAGCATTTCTTGTATGAACTGCGTAACTATTTGAGCTTTATTTTGTTTATATCTTAAGGTTTCTCGGCAAGTAAGTACTGCTCGTAAATAAATGCAATAACTGGACGTAACATCGTTGGCAAGGAAAGTTTGAAGAAGTAGAGCTTCGATGCCAAATTAGGCATCCCGTCCACGGTGGAGCGTCGACCCGCGCACACAGCCAAGTAGGAGTTGTCTAATCAGGCGATGGACAATAATCCATCTAGATTTAATCTTTCTTTTACGAGAGCCTGACATTGACACAACCAGTTGGAGACGAGCATGCATCTCTGCGTCTTGAAGTTCTTCGCCTTTTCTCCAAAACGAAGTCCGCGCAATGGTAGAAAAAAAGAAAAAGAAACCATGGATTGATGTCCAGGCCGTGGATTGAATTACCAATGTAACCTGCGGAAGCCCCACAAAAGACATCACTTACTGAAAAATGTCAGAGTTGGAGGGCAGGAAAGACGCAGAGCAGCTATTTTCAACCGCCGAATTTCTAAG
>JJRW01S0027905.1:23256-36570 GCA_001188405.1 Loxosceles reclusa
AGTGTTCTTCTCATTTTTGTTCGTGCTACAGACGATCATTTACTTAAATAATTCGTTAACACAACTAATTGACGGGGGATGGAGCTTGCTAAGCTCACAGGATAGGTGTTTTCTTCAGTCGTCGTCCAAGTCAACAATAAGTTATGAAGCAATGTGATGGAAATTACTTATTCAGTAGCGTATAGTTTGTGTAAATTACTTCATATCGTAGCATTATAACTGTAAAGTACATGACATGCAATATTTCGTATATTTGTGTTATAACATGTAATCTAACAGATTGCATTTGTGTAACTTGGATAATGAAGTGTACGTGTAAATTTAACTCTGTTTTAGTACGATATTTAACACTAAAAATAGTTCGTAGGAAAAATAGCTAATATTCGAAAACTGGTTACTCACTGCGATTAGAACTTCTAATTAAACTCAGAAAAATCCTAAGTTTGAAAACATCCAGCATGCACAGGTATTTACAACCAGTAAACGAGAAATAAAAGATGCAGACCTGTTCAAAAACAGGTCAATATATTAAAAACGCGTTCGAAGCCATTCATCGATATTACCGTGATAACATCGCATGCAACTTGACATATTCATGAAGGACATGGAGGTTTATGCATACGAAGAATTAGCAGATATGCATCTGATGTAGCAAGAATCAGATGGACGTGAATCACAAAGATTGTGAGAGATTTGTGAATCATCGTATTCTTTATATCCAAAGTAAAACTCAGCAACACGCGAAAGTCCACCATGCCTTATTGTTCGATTGTCACCAGTGTTGACCGTAAACTGCGTAAAACTTGTGGCTTTCTGAATGAAAGATACTAGACGTCTGCGAAATATGCATACGACGGATCTGCCATCCCCAGAGCTCCAGAGAGGCCGCTTTATCCGATTAAGCTATGCCGACGTTGTGCTTCTATGCTTACTTTGAAGTCATTTGTGGGTGAACATTACAACAGGAAATGGAAGAGCTTGTCTTGCTGTGATTTACAGAGGCTTCTTGCAGAAGTACGCGAGCGGTGACATCCGAAATGGTTTGTCAGAATTCGGCGTGGAATGTTCTGCATGAGGACCGGATGCATGTTTTTCTACGTTCAGATGATCTAAGCCTTGACCGAAGATGACTGTCAAAGCCGGGTAGAGTTTCTTAGGTGGATGCTCCAGTAGGAACACTGCTAATCCGCATTTTCCTATATTCGTGTTATTCAGTGTTGAGGCCACGTTTCCCTCGGAAGTCATTTTCAACTGTCACAACCAGCACGCTTGGGCTCAAGAAAATACGCACGTCACTAATCCTTGTAAACATCAACAAAGGTTTGGCGGCAACAACTGGGCAGGTACCCTTGGTGATTGCCTGATGGAACATTATCACTCGCCAGTAAATTAGACTGGGACAACGTAACAACGTACCGTGTGTTCTTTTTGCAAGTGCTTCCCGCTCTGTTACAAGATGTTCCGCTTCCGCTCAGAATACAAAGAAATTGAGGATTTATTCATAATGGGGCCCCAGCACAATTTTTACGAAGTCCGATATTTCCTAATTGTGACACATCCTCGGGTGGTGAATTGAACGTAGAGGACCTATGACTTGACCTCCGTGCTTCTCGGACCTTAATACAATAGACATCTTCTGAGGGCGAGTGAAAACATTAGTGTAAGAGAATCCTGTGGACTCCCTGGAAGAGATTGTTCCATGTTGTTGCTGCAAACATGATCAACACCACACTAAAAGTATACGAAAGGGTGCGAAAGTTCTTCATTCGCCGGCAGCTACTTTGAGTCTTTCTCTGATTCGAATGGCAACTCATAAAGTGGTGCAACTCATAAAGTGGTGAATCTTGTTTTGTAACCGTTGAAGGATCAATATATAGCTTTACTGTTTTCTGGCACAATGAGTGGGATACAACTCTATATTCCACTGCACATATTGTTCGTCTTGATGTGTGCTATCATCCATCCTTTTTGCTGAAATAACACACACACTGCGTATAAATTAACTGTTAATTATTTCCCATCACCAAAAACTGAAATAAAGAATTATACAAATTGTTGTTATACAATGGGAAATATTTTATTATTGTTAGTTTGGAAACTGAGCTCTTTTCTCCCTTCATTTACTTTGAAATATTCTTTTTCTATTTTAATTACAGATTTGCTTATCGCCAAATTAAGGAAGCCATAGAAAATCGGAAAACGAAGAGTGATGAAAATAGTCATTTTTCTATAGTGGAAACTATGCTTACCTCCAAAGACGTAAAGCCCTACGAAATTATGACTATGGTCATAGATTTGCTGCTAACTGCAGTGGATACAGTGAGTAACTAGTTTTGACACATTCTATAAATTCGGTTGACATATTTTTCCTCATTGGTCAAACGTTAGTTCTATATCCATTTAGAAGAGCTTGAAATAAAACACTCAATGATTAATTTTCACATTACTTTAAATTTGGGTAATGTTATGGTTGCTGGATGTATCAACATAAAAAGTCTTTTAGAGACAGTAGATTATCCTGGAGATGACGATCCGATTATGCGTCGTGTCCAGCACTTTAGAGATATTGACGGCAAGGTCAAAGGGATTACAGACTCGCTCGCAATCGACCACTATCTGCACCAGAACGTTTAATGAAGAAACGAGATTTCTCCCTTGCAGAATCAATTCGGCAAGAACACCCTGCCACATTTCAATGCAGGCTCTTGACTCCAACTTTGTCAAGGAAATAAGTCAAAAAGTAGATAAGCCGAGACTTCTTAGAAGAACGAAACCCAAATCAGTCTCATGAAACCGAAAATTCCAGAAGCCGTAGGCGGTGCTTTAGACTCCATCAGGGTAGTGTTAGGCAGTTTGAGAAACCAAAGCTCACAAGTCCTAGTCTATCACTGTTTGAACTTAACATTATCCGTTCGAGTCCGAGTAAACCCGAATTAGCCCGACAAGTCTTATATACGAACGTCTGACTCGTTATCAGAAAGTAGGAAACAGCCTGGGCAAGCCCATGAAGGCAAGACAAGTCAGGTATCTACGTGTTCGGAAAGTTAAGTACTTAACCGTGCACTCCACTGAGAACGCGAAACACTCTCGTCAGATGCCTGATCAGGGAAGTGACACTTTGGAAGGATGTGCCGGTCTTACCTGTCCTAACTTCTTTCCCCACCTAACATAGTCGTATGACATAAGACGCAGGCTCACATTATGCGCCGTTCCTGTCTCATGGAGACCATTGACGGCTACCGCTGGGGGGAAACCTGCATTCAGGGCCTTGCTGCGACTTGACCTCTACTATTAATGATTGCACTGTCCTCGAAATCACGTCTCCGACAGCGGGTGACACAGAACCGTTGGAGGAAGACTCTCCCATTCGACCTACCTTAGGCTCATTGGTCCCAGTTCTCGAACTTCCACATTGCTGGAGTCTCAGACTCTAGTTCACCATTCTCCGTGGAGAGAAAGAGGATTCTGACATGTGCCTCAGGGGTAGCGTCTCGGCGTCAACCGGGTCGGTCAATCTTCATTGAGAGACGAGAACCCCTCGACTCCTTCTCCTTTCTGTTGCGAGCTTCCAGAGGGTAGAGATTAGAGTCTATAAATTTTTTTAGTTCTGTTAGATCGTGTCTCGCAGCCAGAGTTTGAATTCCCATCGGCAGGTTCTCCTTAGAGCGGAGGTCCCGCGTCATCGATGAAGTATATGGACATCGCAGTGTGCAGTGTCAAGTATCACCACATGCATGGCCCCATGAACATCCCGGAGACGGAAGGTGTTTCCTCCTATGTAAGTAGGCCGGAAACGTTCCATGGTTAGTTACGATCTGTAGCGTAATGTAATCCGCAAATCAATATGCGGCAATTTTCTGACCTTAGGGACGATTTCATGAGTGAATTGGTCGACCTCAGGAATACTCAGCGTTTTTGCCATTCCCTCATCGTTCTTATACACCGCACTACTTGGTGGGACGTTACAAGTCACCGAGCTGAGACGGAAACCACCATTCGCTGGATTGTCGGCTAATCCATTATCCGGGGCCTCCCAGTGTTCGCTCACTTAGAGCAATTCGACTTTACGTTTACTTCTCTCCGCGCGCACCTCTCCCGCCAGCCCCAGATTAGCAGAGTCAAGTTTTTTAACCTCTCAAGAATGCTAAATACCGACATACTGTCGGATACGTTAGGCACGCGCATCTTTAGTGGCATGCCCCCAACCTTATCCACCGCTTTCTGCAGAGCCACAAACTTTTCTGCCTGAAATACGGTAGCTTGTCTATTCACCTTAATTTTAGGAAGTGCACCAAGTCTTCCTCTTTGAGGACGCAAAATGCACTGGCCACATAGCTTTCCTTCTTAGAAGGGCAGGTGAAGATTTCACATCATCCTCATCCAGCTGCTCCTCGGGAGTCCATGAACAATTCGGGTTTTTCTCTGGCTGTACAATACAAAATTCGACTTCCGGTTCTAGGAGCGACTCCACGTTCTCGGCATGGAGGAAAATACGTTACAGTTTTGTGTCCCGGAAGATGGCAAGCTCGTGTGAACTGCCAAGTCCAGCGGAGCATGGCAGCCAAAAGGCACAAGGCGTCATTCAGAACCTTTTTGAAGTTTCGGCAAATATGGAGCGTGGAGTCAAATTGAATGGAAGCCATAACTCTGACCATTCGAACGTTGTCTCCACTTTCCACCAGACCCTAGCAGCATATACAATTCGCGCAATGTCGCACTTGTACCTCGTTCAAAGTGTTCCATCCTTCAACCCCCACGTTGCATGCGTGAAGTGTGCAAGTCTACATAGGCCCTGTTCCACTCTTTCACGCAATACAATTGGGGAAGAAGCTGAGACTTTAAGCGATTGTGACTCCCAGAAATTTTATATTATCTCAATGCTCAACGACAAAGCCTGCCTTTTCATGTGGATCTGGGCCTCTCCACCGCAGTCTGATGCGCCACAGGGGCACTTCGAACGACTCCAAATATTTGAGTTCTCGACAGGGAAACGGCCCATGTTTCTGAGAGAGAGAGTTGATATCCCCCGCAGTATTATAATCGAAAGATATAGAAGGTTTTTAATGAAAATTCTGGACAAACTTTTCGTGGTTTTACGTGTAATTTATGAATATACAGCGTGTTCGTAAACTGCTTCAGCAAAATAAAAGGGTGATGGTATACCTCAAGACGAACTAGTGCTGTATTCCATTCAGAGCGTCAAAAAAGCGTAAAATGGAATGTCCACGTTGAACTTTGAACAATGAAAACAAGAGAATGAACAAAATCATACGTCCAACAAACCCATGCATATCAAGGAAACAAAGAATGAAAGTAGCTGCGGAAAGTGGCGTCTAAGGGTGCCATTGTACAGTTCACACCAGAGAATGAAAGACCGGCACACCCTCTCGAAGGTTCCTGGTGTCATGTTTATCCTGTCTACTGGAAGCAATGATTCTCGCAATGAAATCCTCCATGGAATCCACAGATGTCTCGTACACCAAGGACCTAATCTGTGTCCAGCGGAAGAAGTCTATTGGGTTTAGATCTGGTGAGCATGGAGACCAAGTCACAGGTTCACTACGGCCAATGTACAGTTCGAGATATGATTCATTCAGCAAGTATTGGACTGCGGTGGTAAAGTGTTCTGGTGCTCCAGCATGCATCAACTACATGTCCGTTTGTATTGTGAGTGGAACAGCTTGGAAAGAACCGGGAAGCACTTGCTCTAAGAAGACACTGTTCTCTGCGCCAGTGAAACGTTCCGGCAACAGCCACAGATTCACCAGGCAATCACCCGGAATGACCGCCTAGATGTTCACGGCAAATCTTTTCTAGTGTTTACGAGGAGCAGTGACTTTGAGTTTGCTTTCAGCACAGACGTGTTTGTTACTAGTGTTGAAAATGCCTTCTCGGGCAAACATGGCCTCAATCACTGAATAATAGCAAGGCAGGAAACTGCAGTTTGTTAGCTGTTATGAGGAGCATCCATCTCACAGGCTCTTGATAGTGATCTTCTTCACCCGCGCTACGTCTTCCGTAGGACCGAAATGACGCCTTGTGCGTGTTGTAGGTGTTTGGCAGTTATGCATTTCTCACACTCTGAATGGAATACGGCCCTAGGTTTAATTGTAAATATTGTTCGTCTTGATGGATCATCCCTCTTAGTTTGTTGAAACAGTTTGCAAACAACCTGTATGTAGATACTCTTCGTAATTTCATGTATAATTACGAATATACTATATTATCATGCTTGTGAACCTGTACATACGTAGACACGTTTAAATTCATGTTAATTTCGTAATTCTTTTTTTCCAGACATCTAACTCGTTGAGTTTCCTTACATACCACCTTGCGAAAAACCCAGACAAGCAAGAAAAGCTTTATCGTGAAATTCTGAAGTTTTTGCCGTCGTCTTCAGATAAAATAACAGCTGAGAAGCTGTCAGAGATGCGATATTTAAAACTTTGCCTCAAAGAAGCTCTAAGGTAATAATAAGAGCATTTCCTTTATATCTGCGTTATATTTAGGAAATGAAATATGTGTATATGTATAGTCAGATTTCACATTTCATGAAAATCAACAGATTAACTTGTAGTAATATCAAATTTTGGAAATTTGTTGTTTGGACAATTTGATTTTTGGATGCTTTGTTTTTGGTTTAACTTAAAGCAGCACGTATTTTAAAACAAATCATGTGTCAAAAACGGGGATATCTGTGAAACGCTATCGAACTTTGGAGAATTTCATAGTATTATGTTTAGTTAAATCATGGTTGATCGTGTGAGGCTTCATTGCTTCTTTGTTCGTCATTGTTTATAGTTCTCAGGGGCTCACCGGAGGGTGAGTACGAGGAGTATCGTGGCGTGACCAAGCCATTTAGTGTTCGCTCAGAACTTATGTTTTGCACGGCATGACCTTCAAGATCCTTGTACCATGGAACTCTTACAAACCAACCAACCAATCGTTTATATGGTCTGTTACGTGACACGCGAACCGAATTCCGCCAAGTTACCCATTGTGGTGTGCGTTTTGTGTGTTTCGTACAATTTAGGTTTTGCGTTTAGCTGTAAATCAAAACATTGTCATGACCTTTTTCTTCCCAAGAAGCTTTTGCAAAGGTAATTAGACCTTTTTTTTTATTCGAATTACAACAAAATACCTTGATGAGTCAACAATTACTATTTTAATTTCTGTTTTATTGTCAGGGTAATTGAAACACGTGTAAAAAAACGCCTGGATAAATTAAAAGGGTTGAATGGAAGCAAATTAGGTACTACGTTTCATACTATAGTTTTTCGACAGCCCACAAGTTAAAAATAGAAACTTTCTATTCAGATTCTGCTGCTGCGAGCGCTGTGAAAATTCTGAATACTTTCTACCTCAACTGGGAGCTAAACACAATTTTCTTCTCATTTAGTGCACGAACGACTTAACCATCAACCCACAAAGGCACGAAGAAAGGCACAGTCGTCCGTGTAATACATGAAAGACCAGAATTGAACTCCAGGGGGAGGCTGAAATTACTTAGCATTTTCAGAGAGGTCACGGCAGCAGAATGCGGAAAAATATTTTGTTTCCAGGTATTACGTCTTTTTCATTGGTTTGGAAAACGCATTTTTAAGTCACAAAGCACCTCAAGCAAATTTTTTCTATTTCAGCTGTAAATTAAGAAAACCAAAAGAGCAAATCATTACAGATATCTGGGTGGTGACATGCATCTCAGCTGGAGCACACTTTATCGAATAGCAGCGGAAAGCTGACATTGGTTGTTCGTGTGTGTATATGTATACATTATTTAGAGAATATAGATAAATGGATATAATTCATATTCACATGTGCAAAGTTAAACCCTGAAATAGATTTGTTGCTATAAAGCAAGACTGAGTTCACAAAATTATAAAAAAAAGTAGCATACAAGTATATTCCAGGCCCAAATGTTCTTTAGCAATATGTAGGTGAAGAAATATTTGCATACTGAGGCAGTGGAAACGAAGATGTATGTAAAAGAGATATTCGATAATACCACAGCGCAAAGTTTGCTTGCCATTATTCACAAGGTATCAACAATCGCTGTTAATGAGCGTAATTACCTTGTTTTTTTTTATAAAGTTTAGTGTTTATATATACCACGGCACACACATGCGTTTCAGATGTAATTCGCAATGGCGGTCAAAAACCCAAGTGGTAAGGTATTTGCAAATAAACTCAGAATGGTGTTACAATTTATGGCAGCGATTCGATGAGAGTGGTAATATATCCACGGGACAATATCAGCGCCACAATTGCCGAATCGCCAAATGTCCAAGCTTATGCATGGACAGCTTTGCGAAAGCAGATATTTCAGTGCTAGCAGGCTTGATGTGGGCCGGCGAAGAAATTCCAGAACTTCTGAAGTAGACGAAGCTGTCTTACGCGGAGTGTAGTGAAATCTTACCACAAGCACGAGAGTTGTTGGACGTCGCCTAGATCACAGCCATTCAATCATCTGGAGGACGTATGCATTCCACTTACAGAAATAAAAAAGGCATTGAAACTGGAGGATTATCCTTTGTCTGTAGAATTCACCCGATGATACCTGAAGCATGTCACAGTGCAGCCAAAGTTTCCTCATGCATGTTATTCACCGATGACGCAACGTTCACGCGAATGGGAATGTTTAACAACCACAATATGCTCACATTTGAGCACATGAAAATCCACAGGCGGCAAACCGCATGCCAATCAGGAAAGATTCTTCGTCACTGTTTAGGAGGGTATATTGGCGATTTTTTTTTCCTGATTTGATCGTATATCCTACCTAAGGGCTTGAACGGCCGCGAATTGCATCTTCCTGAGAGGGACTTTTCCGGAACTTATGAGATTTTTCTATGAGATTTTATTTCATCAGTCCACATTACATTTATACAGTGCAGATTCTCATACCCTCACAGTCACATAAATAAACTGTACAACAATTTAATCTTCTTCCCGATGTTACTATGTCTGTTCAAAGAAAGTATCTGGCTCCAGCATGATGATACTTATGGGAACCACTGGATTGATAGGGGCTAAACATGTTCCTTGGTCACCACGGTCACCAGATTTGTCATGCATTTTGTTGTGTGTGTGATTTCTTCTTCAGAAATAGCATAAAGAGCATCACGTACGATACTCCCATTGGTTCCGAGCAAGATATCGTCGGCTGGCTATCTATTGCTGTTGTCAATATTCGGAAATTGCCTGGAATATTTGCAAATGTATGGCAATACATGCGTCGAAAATGTGAAGCTTGTATTAGTAGTCGCTTTTTTCCTTCTCGCGTTGACCCCATTTCTGAAATGTTAATTCTAAAGTGCACTAGAGTTTTCGGAAAATAAACTCATATGGTGTCGACATGGCGAGTTATTACATTGGCGCCCGAACTCATGGACACTTGGCCGTTAGGGTCCAACTTCTGAAGTCAGACGTGTTCCCTAACCTCTCAACGCCGTGTAGGAGGATGCGAAGTCAGCCCCATTATACACATCGATAACAAGAGTATCTATTGGGTTGTTGAAACCCAAAGAAACAAACTAGCACTTTAGCACAATTTTTAAATTATTCTATGCATGTGTGCATTAATGCAAAAATTTTCTTTTATTAATCTCAGTTGACGTTTAGAAACATCATACTTCATTATGTTTATATATAATTCAATATTTTTCAAATTAAATTTAATATTTTTTTTAGGCAAAAACTTTTCTAGGGTAAAAATAAATGACAAAGTCTCGAGTATTCTTGCCCTAAGCATGGTTAATATTTTACGCGGCTATCACTGTATGCCAAGTCTGTGTTTATTGTTTTTTCTATGCTGCGCAACACGAAATAATCCGCGAAATTTCGTAATAGGCTGTAATTGTAATAGCTGCCAAAAGTGCTATTAATACCCTGTTTAATAAAACATATGCACCATTTACAGCTTACTCTAGCACCAGCATCACTGACTGGAGATAAAAAAGCCACATTTCATGTTACGCAGACAATATTTGAAATAGGAATTCCCCCTCTTCTCATATACAACAAGCTAGATAAATGAACAAATGGAAATTCAATTAAATGAATTTACAATGTCAATCTACGTATTTGTTTTCAAATGTAATATTTTACAATAAAAATTATTATTTTTTCTTTGTTTGTCGGTCTTCATTAAAAAACAGTGAAAAAAATGACACGTTTAATAATTGGAAGTTGCATTTTGAATTTTATTTCAGGTATCAGTAATATAAAAAGCAAAATATTGTTTGTGACTCTGCCGCAAAAAATTCAGTTTATCTAAAAATGTTATGCAATTTTCGCAGGTTGCATCCTGTGGTAAGAATTGTACCGAGAGTGACAGAAAAAGACTTGGTCTTATCAGGTTATGACATTCCAGCAGGAGTAAGCCTTTCATTAATCATTTTCATCTTTGTTTCGTATTGCAAAATTATTCAATAACTCTGATGAATCGGGTTTTAATTTCGCTTGAGCCTAAATATTGTGATTATCCAATAAAGCCATTTTCACAAAGAGTATTAGTGCCCCCATTAGGCTTATTATTCCTGCATTCCAATCGTACCTAAAACGTTTCATTGTTTCTTGTGATGAATTCCGACCATACAATTTCTGAATGATAATTTTTTGTTTCAGGTTCTTGGACATATACTTTCGTTTTAAAATTAAAATCCACTTTTAAGATATTACGAATAAATTTATCAACTTTTAACACTTGATCCGGGTTCGTAAAATATGAATCGAAAATTACCAATGAACCAAAACACAAGTTTAAAATAAGAATCTCTTAACATGCATCTAGTAGTTTCCTTTATTCAATTTAAAATAAAATTAAGTGCATGGTAGAGGTCATAATACATGCGAAAAAATTACCGTTCCGTTGAGTAATGGCCTCAGTCCAGCTGAAATTGACATTCTTTGTCTGCACCATCTTTCGCACCAAATACCGTCCTGTGCCATGGTGGTTGCCAAAATTGAGGCGATGGCAGACCGAAATACGAAAGCTCCGACGCCAATTTCAAGCTGAACTCCACCCGGAAGGGCTGGCTAGAAAGTGCCTCACTTTTAAGAAGAACCGGGCTGAGTATAAAAAGTTGATGAAACAGGCGAAGCATGAATCTTGGAGAGAGTTCTGCGAAGCCGCGAATGCAGTCACTTTCCGAATGGTGTTCAAGATGACAGTAAGTAAAGCTTGCGGGCGGAAAAGGTACACTACTGTCCGGAAACTGAACGGAGCATTAACAGCCAATATCAACGAAGCCATAGTGTCATACTCGACAAACTTTACCCAAAGGACGCCTGGCAGTGCAGTAGGCACCAGACACCCGTCCGATGTTTGCAACGAAGGAAATCGACAATGTCGTCAGGTGGCTACTGAAAGAGAAAGCCTCGGGTCTATACAGACTCTGAACAAGTCGTGCAGAGACTCCATGAGTCAGAACCAAACGTGCTCCTTGCAGTGTTAAACGGATATTTCGGACATGGGCCTTCTCAAGTGATTGGAAGTGTGGAAAGCTTGTGCTTATTGCTAAGCCGGGAAAGGATCCCCAAGATCTTAAAAGTGGGAGAGGCATATGCTTACTTTCTACATTGGGAAAATCTTGGAGCATTTGTTATTGTCCAGACTTTGCTTTCACACAGAGAAAAACAAATCCTGAAGTCGACTCAGTACGGCTTCAGACAGCGACATAGCACAACTATGGCTCTCTGTAGCGCCTAATCATTGAGATTCAGAAACGCAAAATGAAGCTCCTTACAAAGCGATGGTGTCGTTTGAGGTGGAGGGAGCATTTGACACAATGTGGTGGCCAGACATACTTACAAGTTGAAAAAGATGGATTGTCCCAGCAACAATTTATGGGATGCTACTTTCCTATTATTCGGACAGGAGGACAGGAGAGTGGTTGCCGAAGTGGAGGGAGTTTCAATAGAGAGGCTGTTGGAGCAAGGGACTCTACAAAGTTCTTGCCTCAGCTCCTATCTATGGAACTTGGTAACAAACCGCGCACTAGTACTCGACCTCCAAAGGGGTGCTATGCAGGTGTACGCTGATGATTTAACTCCGGTAGTTTCCGCATAAACAAATGCGGAATTACAAGGAAAAATAAATGAAGCTTTTTGAATAAAATACTTGAATGAAGTGTGGCATACCATATCCGGTTCACCGTTCCCAAGACCAAGGCGATAGTTGTCGTACGTGGAAAAGTTCTGAGCAAGCAGAAGCACTATTTCAGGATAGGAAGCTCAGTCATTGAGTCATGTGACGAGATTAAGGTTCTGGGAGTCACGGTGGATAAGAGTCTTAGCTTCTTCCCCCACTTGCATAGGGTAAAGGAGAGAGCTGAGTAAGTTATCTGTCTAATTGCATATTTTGCCTGAACATCGTGGGGGTTGAAAGCCGGTACACTTAGACTGTGTACAAACGTGCCATAGAGCGTAAGGTGGCGTATGCTGCCAATGCGCGGTGGACGGCAGAAAGGAATCTCCGTGAGGGCAAACTCTTCGATCGGTATACAAACACCAGCTGCGAGACACGAGCTAGCAGAAGTGGCTAAGTTTATAAACTCTAATCTCTCGCGCCTGGAAGCTACGCAAACAGCTGAAGAGGGAGTTGAGGGGGCCCAGTCCCCTGGTGAAAATAGGCTGTTACCTAAAGCTTAGAAATGGCTGAATGGGAGCCTCTACCCTTGGAGTCTCTGTGGCGCCCACTGCCAGCGTCTGGGTTAGGCAACAGTGGTATCTCGAAAGTAAGGGCCGAATAACAACAAGGTTCTAACCGACTGGGATCCCCAAAGGAATTGCCGTCAAAAGTATCTAATGATACGTGTACGGCGCATAATATGAGCATGCGGCTCGTGAATTACGACTGTCCAGTAGATTTCAACGCTGAGTATTCAAAGTTATTAACGCTCTAGCATGAAGTGTCTATGATTACAGAGTCCCGTGTTCGGCAGCAGTAGATTGCTTTCCCTCAGAAGGTATGGGTTCAGAGAATGCGAGAAAAGGATGTGATATATCTTGAAGTTCTTAGGCGTTACCCACACCAAGGACGCGAATTCTTGAGATTCGGAACTTTTCAAGATGTTGATGGTCGAATATCCACTGTTACATGTAGATGGAACTAACAACGGGCTTTCTTGTTTGCTGAGTAGTGAACTTCGGGATCTTTTCGTTATTTCTGCTGAATTCACAAAGTGGCGACACCAAACTAGGTGTATGGATGTCTTGAATCTCAACCCCGAGCCACATATGTCAGAACAGAAATAAAATTGAAGTTTGAACTATAAATTCACACTTTTTCATATGCATTATAACCTCTGTCGT